>JAQFYZ010000893.1:0-31072 GCA_034695085.1 Cylindroiulus punctatus
TGAAATATATTTCATTAATTGAAATACATTTCAAAATACATTATAAATACATTTTGCAAATTGAAATACATTGTGCACTATATTTAAAATGTATTTTCTTTGGATATGGGAATTTCTGGTAAGCCCATTGATTTTGTTGTTTTTCCAGGAAGTTACGTGAAAAGCAGCCAGTGATTTTTTAGCCTTGCTAATCCTCTTCAGACGAGGTTGATTGTCTTCCCTGTTTTCATTGACTGGCATCATTTTCATTTAAGACTGCATGTTACTCCACTTTCAGATAATGCTAATATAAACGCGAGATAAGCCGCTTAAGGCAACTGTGTATTTTTTACCTTCTCTCAAACAAATTCGTTAAATTTATTTGTATCGTGCTTAAAAATTGCTCGCTGCCAGCGTATAATCCACGATAATGCGAGATACTAACAGGTGATTAAGTCCTTTGAAATTGGTCTGTTGGTTCAGTGTTTTCAGTTAGAGGCATTGATTTCAGCTGAATGAATTACGTGATGTAACTTTTAATTTCTCTTTGCATATGAGATTTGTCTTATGTTACACATTTTCATGAGGGTTATTAATACGTCTGGATGAACATATGCATGAACAGAGCGAAGTTATCTTAAATTAGGTAGTTGTTGAAGTTCATGAGGATTTTCAGAGTGGTTCTTGGAAGAGGGCAATTTTATCAAATTGTACTGTTTTAAGAATCGTATTTCAGTTTGGATAAGATAATACGTTAGTTGTCAGATGTATAGGTTAATAAAATTGCTTCGAGACAGTTTTTTCATGATATGTTTTAGAGGAAATTTAAACCGTTAGAGGATATGAGTTTTGAATATATTTCGTCAAAATGCAGGTTTTGTCCTTTCTTTGAAATGCAGTTCAAATCTAGCTAAAATTTATCTTTAAAACTTGTGATATTAATCCTATGGAAATCTCAGCTTAAATTAATAAAAATTGCGATTTATTAATGCTAATTTTCATGCTAATTTAAACAGGTTTTTATGACATATTTTAAAGGAAATTTAAACCGTTGAAGATATGTGTTTTGTATTTGATGTTTCGTCAAAATGACAGGTTTTGTCCTTTCTTTGAAATGCAGTTCAAATCTAGCGAAAATTTGTCTTTAAAACTTGTGTTATCCTATCGATCCCGTGGAAATCTCAGCTCAAATTAATTAAAATTTGCCTTATTAATGCTAATTCTAATTTACTGCAGTTAGCAATAAAGTAATTTTGCAGTTTCAAATTTCCCCTGCGTTATTTTGCTGTGGTTCAGTGACATTTAAACAAGGCCATTAAAATTTGGTGTGAAAACGTTTGCTTGGGCCTTAGTTGTGAAACATTGTAAATTTCGAAATTTGCTTAATTTGCTTCTATAAAAATGCACGCCAGCGAGCCATGTAGGATCCCAATTAGTGTTAGGGTAATTGTTTCCACAATTATTAATTGCTCACGAATCTCTAAGGACCCATTTTGGACCTGGGTATTCCAGTTATATCCTTCGAACCAGTTCTGTTACTATTATAATTATTTCAGATAACGTTTTCATTTGCCCCTAATGCAAATTCATTGAATGAAGTTTTCACAATTTGCTATTTTGGTGAGCGAAATTGCTGACACTATGCTGTACGAGTGAGATAGGATATATACTGTATGCCTAAATCCATCTATTTAACATCAGATTTATTCTACATGTATATAAATGTTGATCTTTATGGGATTAAGCATATTTTGGTCGTACAAAATGTTATCCATTTTAATTGAGGATGGATGAAAGTCCTCTTAATCTCTTGTTAAATAAAGCTCAATGAACCAATGGTAATTAGACAGAACAGGTATAACTATTTATATATCGTTGGCTTACTACGCCGATATTGTAAGTCCAATTGTTTTCACATTCTTTATATCGAATCAATTGTTGAAGATTTCATCTGCTCATCCCGTTATATTTAATTTTTATGTGGTCTCATTTTATGTGAAACTCGTATCACGTGGACCTACAATATCTGTGCAGTAAACCATTTATAAAATGTGTACGAAAACGACGTTTTTGTGCAGAATGATTTTCATTTTGCTACCTGATTTCTTAATCTCACTGCAATTAAATTCCAGTAATTTCTAATTCTGAGTTATAATACTTTTAACAATACTTTTTCTATATGAATAATAAGATAATTTTCTACTATTTGATAATCTGTTCATAATGTTTTCCATGTCGGCATTGGTTTAGTTCACAATGTTTCGCTATATTAATTCCAGTAATGGTAGTGATGTTTATGATATTTATTTCTATTTAATGCACAAGATTGTTGAAACTTATAAATTCGTAAAACTAACGAAACTTATGAATATGAACAGATATTTCCAGAGCTATGCAACTGAGCCCATATTTTTAGAAAATAGGAAACATAAAAATGGCATTGTAATGATGATGAATCAATGCTGCTAAGACACAAGGTAGATTTTCCTGCCTATGAATCTTGATTTCTCTTGTTTTCTAGTTATTCATGAATATGTATTACATACAAATGCTATTTTCAAAAGCTTATTTCTTCGAAAAGAGATGATTCTATTATCCTCAGCCAACATGGACGTTTAGGTTTAACTTTCCTGGACGTTTTCCAGGAAAAGATTATTGCTAAATATAACAACTCTGTGCTATTTGCTATGAAAGTCTAGATTCTTGTTGTTCTTATATTGATGTCAAGAAATTGCATTCAATATCACACAACATTGTGCAAACACATTTTAGTTGCACCTTGCTTGCCTATCCCCTCCCTATACAAATAAAAGACAAAAAGAAACATTGCTAACCATTAATCACCAGTACATTAGGGATATATAGCCATCCTAACCAGTACTAGTTCCATGAATTATTTTTGATAGCAATAGCACATAGAATTTAATGTACAAAGACATTAAAAATCAATGCAGATCTTTATTTAATTTATGTACAGTATTTTCCTCTCATATTCGAATAAAATTGTTTGAGATATTGCCATAATTACTGTTGATTTTACATAAAATCTTACATAAAAATCATTCATACATTTCTAGCTACAACAAATCATTCCTAAAGTTTCACATACAATGATTCACAGTTTTGCTTTAGCCTAATTTCTAGGAAAGTTGCAAATACTTAAACAATACCACTATTATTTAGCTATCTATTGGTAATGGTCGATATATTATATGACATGTTTAATGGATACGGTTGCATGCCTGGGAAATAAAATTTTGAGCTAAATACTCAGCTCTGGCAGAAACAATACAAAGAATTCATCTATCATCAACTTTTGTATATTTCTCCCCCACCCACCCCCCTTAAGACGGGGGTAGGTGATACACGTTGATGATTCAGTTGATATGTTAACTTCCTTCTTTTATACGCACTGTTTATATTCGGCTATTTTATAGTAGTACACATAATGTGAATAAATTACTAACACAGCACAATGCAGTTTTTTTCTTGCAAAAATGCACATCCCAGTGCTGGAAATCAGCATAAAAGGCCTTAATTTTATAGATATTTGATACTTCTTCTTAAGCCCCGTGCTGTCTTACTTGCATCTTCTGCATTTTGTGTTCATCGATCCAATGCCGTGTTGTTTCCCAAATGGAGCTTGAACCCTGAATGTATTTTCATCGGATCCCAAATCCCTTTTCCCCATGAACACGGGTGGATTCATTTACACGGTGCTTGGCATTAGCATAATTAACCGATGCGGGTGTGCTTTTTGGACTAAAACACAATTTTATTAATTTTTTCTTCACCTAACCTGTGTGAATAACATGACTCTGTTTCGCCGATACATTTTAGAGCCATGTTAGCAATAACACCTTGATGAAAGTGCATCGAATGAACAGGATAATTCCATCCATGTATCTATATGTATGTATATACCAAACTACATCGATTTAAACACACAATATTTAAAATAAATATAAAAATGTCTCACGATGCATTTTTTGATAACCATCATTCACGATAATCACATGTTTTCATGTACTTTTGTACTTTTAAGGTGCATCAAATGGAAAATTCCATCCATACATTTGCTTAGCTGTGATATACCAAACTGCTTCGATGTAAACATACAATGTTTAAAATAAATATAAAAATGCCTCACTATATATATTTCGATAACCACTTGATAGCCATCATTCACGAAAACCACTTGTTTTCATGTATTTTAAAGGTGCAATGAATAAGCATCTAAAGAAAAAGAAAATTACATCCATACATTTGTTTAGCTGTGATATACCAAACTGCCTTGATTTAAACATGCAGTGTTTCAAGTAAATATAAAAATATATCACCCGATGCATTTTTCGATAACCATTTGATAACCATCATGCACGATACCATGCATTTTACAGGTGCATCGAATGCATTAAAGGGCATGGTATGAAAATTTAAATGCCAACATTAATATACACCAATGCAGCGCTACTACCTCGATATAACATCGATTTGCAAGTATCATGTTTTAAATTTAACAACAAGCACAATAACCAATTGTTTTCCATGTATTTTAAACATCAAAATCGTGTAACTCTGTAAAACTTTCAGAATTTTCTAATATTTTCATAAATCAATATTTTAAAACAAAAACATTCCATTGTGCTCAGGGTTATTTTTAATCAAGGCTGCTGCAGACCCGCAAGGCCTTATTGGCATTTATTCACTTTGTTTTATTGTGATGAATTCGCCTGTTGACTGCTCATGTCTTAAGGTTGTCTGACGTAGATTTATGTGACTTTAAGAAAGGTCCAAGCCCCTGTAGAAGGGCTTCACCTCTGCTCTGATGCCTGAATACATCAGGGGATATTTGTCATGTTAAATGAATGCTTTCGGCCCCTGTTCGTAAAAACATTTTCTGACATGTTTAGGATTGCACCTATTCGTGGTAGATAAGATGCACGTCACAAATCTTAGGTTAACATTATTTCTTATTTCTAATGTTTGAATTATCCGGAACTACTTAACAGGCATCAGGAATGTAATTTCATAATTTAGATAATGTTTCAATAAAATATTGCATGACTATAGAGTATGTGACCCCTTACCCCTTATCTATGTCTAAACCGTTTTCAACTATTGTTTTTGTGTGCTAAAATACATAAGTTTATAACGAAACACCCTTACCAATGCGTTTAATACCAAATTAATTTTGAAGTAAATTTGGTTTAACTATTTATTGAATTATTTGATTATGGTGATTATTTTCATTTATTTGTTTTTTTCATTTTTTGAGGCGTTTTTAAAAATAAGTTGCTTCCCAACTTGATTTTCGTGAAAAACTATTGTATCTAAAAATTCATTTTGATGTTTCAAACTTCTGATGAGTGTCTTTCACTGAAACACACATTATGCAAAAGTAATTGAAAATTGACGAGTACCTGACCGTGATTTGCTGGGTATTTTGAACTCGAAGCTAATTTTAAAACCCTTCAACCCTTCAAATTTGAAGCAAATTTAGTCTAATTATTTATTAGATTATTTGATTGTATTGCTTATTTTTCATTTCTTTTTTAGTTTAATTTTTTGGGGGTGTTTCTAAAACAAGTTGTTTCCTAATTGGATTTTCGTGAAAAACATTGTATGGTATCGAAAAATTCATTTTGATGTTTCAAACTTCTGATTAGGTCTTTGATCGACTGAAGCACATCATACAAAAGTAATTGAAAAGTGATGAGTACCTGACCGCGAATTTCTGGCTATTTTGAACTTGAAGCTAATTTTAAAAACCCTTCACCCAAATTGCATTAAAATTTCGCAACACTGTTCAGTTTTTAACTTGATTTTCCAGCACTTTAAATCGTTTCGGTTTGCACCTTATACTCTAGTTGGTCAGTAAGAATGCACTTGAAATCGCCATTGGAATTGTATTTACCACCCAATGAGTTTACATGTTTTTAGTGAACAATACATTTACATGAACAATACTTTAATCACAAGAACGATAGTTGGGTAATTTTAGAAATTTTAACATTGCAAGTGCATGGTGTACATCAATTTTGGTAGTGTAAATATGTCCCTTGCCACATGTTCAAAAACTCAGTGTTTCGTTTGCAGGCAATTGGTGCGAGCGTCATTAAGTGAGTACTTGATTTCCATTACAAGCCACTTCGTTGATTAGCTGTAATTAAAATGGAGCCATTGTCTCCAGCATTTCTTCTAAAGGGCGTTCGAGCGACAGGCCCATTTGCATGAGCATCAACTGCGACGTGAATCTCGAGTACTGTATGCTAATTTTCAGAGAAGATAAGTCAGGCGGACGAAAATTCCGCAACGCTGTCGAATTGCAGGCGGACGTGCAATTAAAAAGACGAGTGCATGCAGCGAATGCATTTTACCAAACATAAAACTAGGAAATGCCTGGCTGTTTTCTGTTTCCTTGAGGTGCCAATTGGTGGCTTGAACTATGTTTCATGGGGCCTGTCATGGCCGACCTCCGTATTGCTGCCAAAACATTCTAAAATTAACATGAGAATAATCGAATGCTTCCTGTGCACTTGTAATTTAAGGTGAATTTTGGTCTTAAGTTGGCTTTCGTAAATTTTCGACCGTTCCCAATCTATTAATTTTTATAAGTATGAGCAGCACTGCCAAGGGGGAAGAAATTGCACGAAAATATGTCTATTGGAATTGCTAGAAAATTCCAGCAACGCTGGCTCCTAATTTTCTTAATTTTTTTAATGTTCCTCTTGTGATTGGTCTAAGGTAGAGCTCTAAAGCTTACATAATTTAAACTATATAATTTCAGATCATATTCCTTTAAAATATATCTGAATAAAGCATGAAATTCATTTGTGAATAATATCCATGCATGTTAACTGGGAAATTTTGTGATACAATTTAAAATGTAATTTCACTTTTACTTAATTTAAGAATTGCGGGAATATAGCACACCATATACACGTGTTCAATGTACTTGAACATGTGTCATGCGATATGATGTAAGATTACATTAACGGGTATATTTTTAGAATACATGTAAAGTAGAGCCTCGATTATCCGGAGTAATTGTTTTCAGGGGTGGTTCTGATAATCGAAATTCATTAAAAACACACTCATAATTTACATGGATTTATGTACATTTCAGTGAAAAGGCAAAACACAGCAGTATGTACATGCATCCACAGCAACAATAATGAAAGTAATGCATGTTAATGTGTTGAAATGTACATCAACAGCGTCCACATCAACCAATCTTTGAGATATGTCCGGATAATCGAGGCTCTACTGTACTTTATCACATACTTGTTATATTTTGAAATATATTCGACCGTGTGAGTAACTCTGCTAATTGATCTATGTCGTTGATTTCGTCCATTTGTTCGTCATGCCAAGTTTTACAATGTCTCTAGTATTTGTCTACTATAGAGACTTATCAATGGAATTTTTTTTATATTTTTTCTGAAATTTTGCTAAAATGCCGAATTGAACCTGTTTGCTACTGGTGGAATTGGCTCCCTGAACTGGTCATCTGACAATTTTTCGCTGTTGATTCTGGGTCCTTCCCAATCGACTCGTACTTAAGGACTGCTTGGGAGGATGCAATGTGCTGCACAATGGGTGCATTTTTCACTAAATTAAGTCCTCACTCTTGTGTTTTCTTTCTTGTCATAAGTACTGCTTTAACATTGTGTGCTCGTGTTTGCCCCATTGCAGCTATGATTCATAGTTATGGAGGCGAGGGGATGAAGGGGTTCTGTTATGTGAAAAGAGGGATTCAGCTTAGATTATGGGCCCAAAATCAATAACGCACTAGCGCCAAGCTAAAGGGCTCCTGTGAGCACCGAGAAATTTCTCATAATTCATAAGTCGTTTACGAGAAACATTCGTTCCAGCAAGGGCATTGAGCCTGATTATGTTCGCACTATTTTGTCTCGTTAGGGAATGTGAAACGAATGAAAATTATTCGCCTTAATTCTGCGTCTTTAGTGCCTGAATTTCTGCACACAAAGCAATTTGAGATGTGAGCAGAAGTACCTGATCCTACGATTTGTAAATGAAACTGGTTCTGTAAAACTGCTTGATCTAAACTATTTGATATGCAAATGCCTTCGTGATATTCGTGATTCAATAGGCATTGGTTTAGAGGCATGGAGTAGAGAAAAGGGGGTTGTAAATTATTAACATAAAACGATTTATGGACCTGCAATGCATGCATTTGAATTGAAAAGTGTGTTTAAACACGTAATTGTATTTGAAAACTTATCAAAAATTTAATAATTTCCATTCTTGCCAGTACTACAAGACTTGCTGCAATACGTTCTCCTCAATTTAAATTTAATAAAAGAAATAATATTAGTTGAAAAGAGGTTGAAAAAGCTAATGAAAAAACTCACAAACTTATTCAGTGTATGCATTTTGAAAGATGTGTGTTTGAACATTATTTTATTTCAAAACATAATAAAAACCCGAAAATGCAACTCCTGCAACTTTTCTCAAAGTATTTCAAAATGTGTACTTTTCGAATTATTCATTCAACTTTCAAATGAGGATAAATTTGCTGACTTATACAATTGTTTTCTAAATGTCGAAACTTTTAGTAAAGTGTGCTAGCACTACTAGGGGTCCAATTTTTTTTGGTAGAGCTTGTATTTTTCAGTCAAGTCTAACAGAAATTCAGTAGTTAATAGAAATTGGTAAAATTCAAAACATGTAGTCTTTGGAGTAAAACCAAAGTGGAATGTCAAAATAAATGCATGTAAAACATGGTGCCATTTAAGCAGACCTGATTAAAATTGGGAAAGCCATTTGATTTGGAGATATGCAGTATGCATCTAATATGTACGTATTTCAGAAGCTGATATATTGCAAATATATTGCAGTGGTTAGAGCAGCTATAAGGTTAGAGAATAGATCAAAATTTTGTAAATAAATGCAAAGTAATAATAAATAAATAAATAAATAATAAATAATGAATAAACAATAAATGAAATATAATTATCAATAATTAAATAATATAGCCTATACGTGGTTAGTTATGATTGTAAATTTTGATTATAAGTTTCCTCTGTGTTGTTTCAACCTTACCATGCCTGGCATTTCCAAGAATTACGAAAAAATAACATACTGCATGGTAATAATGCATTATGTGTTGTGTTTTCCATAAATAACAAAAATAGTAAATCGACGAATTTGTTTGCTGATTCAAAAAAAAAGGTATTTCGTGAATTCAAAGTGGATTGCAAAGTGAATTAATGACAGTGAGCATGTTTGTTTCCTTTCATTTCCGTGAATTTTCTGAGTGGTGTTGCTGTTTTCGGTTCTTCTGAAGCATAAAAGCAAAATGCATTAAATGAGGTTTTGCATTGAATGGCACAAACAAGTTGGTCTTCCATGCCATATCTGCATAAATTAAGACGCCTTTGGCTGTATACGTTCCTTATTGTCAACATCAATTTCAACCTGAGAACAATTCGTCGTTATATTTCATAATTTGTGAAATTCAGATAATGCCTGGCATATTCTCGTCTCGTTTTTGCATCGTTTATTTCCTATTATTTACTGAACTAGACATTGACGAAACTCTGGAATCTGCCTGCTTACGTGAAATTCACTTTGCATTACGGATTTATTTATTGCAAACCGACTTCATGGAAAACTTGATGTTGCTTACTTTAATCAGGTTGAATTTCGGATAAATCTTGCTTAATTAACTCAAGATTAAGTTCTAGATGCATTCACTTGGAAAAAGTGCATTTCAACGCAGTTCGATCAGACGCATATTAATGTCGACCAATTATTATTATCCGAATTTGCATTATTGGAAAATTTCTTTAAATGTGTATTTTGCGTGTTTACGCATTCGTGGCCTGGAGGAGGTCGCCGAAGTAGATTAAATTGATTTTGAATTTTGGGATTCAAAATAAAATGGAATTCCGTATTTTTGCCAGAAAAATGTAAACTGCATGCACATCTCTGATAAAATAGGGCACGCATTCGTGTCTTTACCTTTCGTTTTTCAGTTGATTTCTTGTACCAAGATGTTCCCTGAAGGCTTTTATCAAATATACTGAAATTGAAATTTATATGAAATATTCGCGCTTATCTGCGAACACAATAAAACTTATTTGTGGGGGTTGAAAACATGAGCTTTCAGCGGATTTCAGAGTAACCTTGAAGCGAAGTGCATTACATCAAGTTCCACTACATGGGCATCCACTTGTTCGAAGCACAGATATTGTATGTCCTGCTATTTGCAAAGTTACACCAGCATGTATATTATGACTCACATAGGTCATCGAAGTAAATGATGGCTTGGAATATTAAGTGTGATACGACGATGTCGATATTTGCAATTACAGATATTGTATGTCCATTTATTGGAAAAATCGAGTTACAATGTATGAATTGACATTGAAACTGGGACCGAATATTATATGAATATTATATGAGCATTCTATGTCCCACAATTATAATTGGTACAATTGGTTATGGTACTGTATATACCGTACCTCTGGTCAACGCACCAAATATAGTAAGTCCAATTGGTGGATGAATAAGGGGGAAACTCATGTTTATTGTAAGTCCGCATGAATCTACAATTTTTTTATTTAAAACAATAACAATGATCGAATAATTATAATAAGCGTATGAGGGCACGTAAAATGATATCAGTAAATATTGAAATAATTAGGGTTCATCTTGACGAGATGAGAACTTTCTAATTTTTTTTTTTAAATTGGACATACAATATCTGTGCTTAGGTAAAACCATCGACGTGGAAGTAAAATATTAGAATTGCGGCAATAAACTGGTTCAACATTTAGAAAATCTACAAGTTTGCTTAAAATGACCTAGTCGTATGAAAATAATACATGATTCTGAATTTTGCTGATTTTTGTATTAATTCTTATTCGATTTTTACAAAACTGACAAATAGAAAATTATTGACCAAACTTTACTTGATAGTTTATTTATTGGAAATACAGGTAAAACTATCTCATATAATTCAATAATATAAAGGTGAAATAGGAAATAATAATACAAAGCTTATATTTTTGATCTTAGTATTTCATTAATGGCATTTTTGAATTGCTTCCTTACACAACTCATGGGAACAAATTTAATAACCTCCATATTTTACCACTCATTGCTCATCACATATTATAAACGATATTAAGGGAGTTGTTTCTGTAATTTTGTAACCGATTATTGATGCTTCAGAATAAGTTATGGACAGTTTGTAAAAAAGTGTTTTTAAAACACTTGAAAAAGCATGCTAAGATTTGGAAGCATTTGCCAAATCATTTTGCCAAAAAATTTAATAAAATTTGATTTTATTAACGCATGATCCTGTCTTCATTATCAGCCAGATGTTTTAATGTAATTTTTCTGAACTTTACTGATCGTTTTGTTTTCGTCGACTTGGACCCAAAATTCATCATGTCTGTTCTCCTTTGTCATCGCCATATTTTTTGCTCACTTTTGTTTTAGCTCATTAAGCGTTGTGTCGTTACTTGAAAATTTCTCACTTGAACTTGCCAAGCACGTTTTCAGCTTTTTCGTCTACTTTAGCAACTCGTGTAGGCCCTGCTTAAGCCCCGTCGCAATTAATATGTGCGGCCATATATGCAATATTATGTTCAGGATTTGATATTCGCACAGCGAAATGTCATTCTTGGCTGCTGGGAGTGAATTAAGCACGTCCACGCAGCAAATAGGTTCACGTATTATATGGGAAAGGCACAATTTTCTAATATTAATGATCATCTTCGATTTTTTCTCATCCCGTGTTTAATTTTCTGCTAAAGGGGGCCCGCAGAAAATGTCATCTAATTTTATGTTTAACGAAGGTTGAGGCATTGGAAAGGCTTCATTATAGTAGGTCGTAAAATTGGGAATCCGCATTCATGCTCATAGATCGAAATGGCAAACTAGACTAGCCATAGATGATTTGCCTTCTTACATAATGTAGCCAATTTCCTTGCGGTTTTGACAAGATACGATAATTATTTAGCATTTAGATACAAAGGGCTCAATCATATTTGACGCACTATGAAACAAATGTCCTTCCTAATTGTAAAAAAAAATTAAAAAGCTTCTCAAACATCAGCAATTTTGTAAAGAGAATTTGGGAAAAACCTACAAAACCCGGAGAATCAGCGAGTAGCCATGGTTTCTTAATTTTTAAATTTTAAAAAAATTAAAAAGCTTCTCAAACATCAGCAATTTTGTAAAGAGAATTTGGGAAAAATCTACAAAACCCGGAGAATCAGCGAGTAGCCATGGTTTCTTAATTTTTAAATTGTAAAAAAATTAAAAAGCTTCTCAAACATCAGCAATTTTGTAAAGAGAATTTCTGGAAAATCCCTAGAAAACCTGGAGAATCAGCGAATTGCCATGGTTTTTTAAATATAAAAATGTTTAAATAGCTTCTTAATCGTAAGCAATTTTGTAAAGATAATTTCTGGAAAATCCATGAAGACCTGGAGTATAAGCGAAATGTCATGGTTTTTTAATTTGTTAAATAGCTTTTTTTAAGTAATTTCTCAATCGTAAGCAATTTTGTAAAGATAATTTCTGGAAAATCCATAGAAAACCTAGAGAATCAGCGAATTGCCATGGTTTTTTAATTTTATAATTGTATCTAATTTTGGAAACTTAATAGGCAGCATTTGATAAATCGATCTGCCCTGATTTGGATTTAATTGATTCGATGCAGTGAGTTGAAAAAGTTCGTATTAGGTTCATGTGCGTTGATATTTAATATCATGACATGATCAACCGATTTATTCTTAGAAATGTTCATGAATATTTTAAATCCTGGTTGACATCACCCCTTTTGTTGCGTGATCCAATTACCGTTTGCTGTGTATTAATTACAATCTACCCACCACTTATTAATTTATAGACAGCGAGTAATTAAATCCGTGTTTTATTCACAATTAAGTACTGACAGGTTTGGAAATGCGTGTATTTGCATTATTAAAACTTGTTTATGGCAGTATGTTTCTATAACCACCATCTGAAATGCCCGTGCATTATATCTTTTCAAAAGTATCAGATTTTAGTTTTTCTGGCTGTATTTAAAAAAATCTGAATGGTTTGCTGCACATATGTATCCACTTTTTCAAATTGTTCAGGATCACTTATTGAACATTTAGTTTCCCTTTCTACATGAGATCCTGATTATTAAAATAATTATTGCTATAATTTGTGTTACCTCTGTTCAATTCAATTCAATTTACATCCATAATCAACCGCATCAGTCAATTTAAAAAAAATATGTTATTACTGTTGGTGAATCATCATGCATCCTCAGCATCAGTCAGTTTTAATAACAAATTATGTTATTACTGATGCTGACCGATGCAGTAATAACTTATTACTGGTGGTTAAGTATCATACATCAGTAATAACATGTTTTTTTAAAAAAAAATTGACTGAAACTGTCTGATGCAGTAACATCTTATTACTGATGGTGAAGCATCATACATCGAAAGCATCAGTCAGTTTTTTTTAAACCAGCATCAGATAGTATTTTTTAATGAAAGTGTTGTATTTCTAATAGCATAATTACATAGCAATAATAGCATAATGCAGTCGATGCATGATGCTTTCCCATCAGAAAGAACACATTTTTTTAAAAAAAAACTGACTGATGCTGACCGATGCAGTAATAACTTATTACTGGTGGTTAAGTATCATACATCAGAAATAACATGTTTAAAAAAAAAATTGAAACTGTCTGATGCAGTAATAACGTATTACTGATGGTAAAGCATCATACATCGAAAGCATCAGTCAGTTTTTTTTTAAACCAGCATCAGTTAGTATTTTTTAATGAAATTGTGGTAATTCATGCATCATTAATAACATGTTTTTTTTTTGTTTGTTTTTTAAACTGACTGATACTGTCTGATGCAGTAACATCGTATTACTGATGGTGAAGCATCATGCATCGACAGCATCAGTCAGTTATTTAAAAAAAGGATGTTTGCACTGAAGGTGCAACCTGAAGCTTTGTCCTTACAATATCTGTGCAGTATACCATCGATAACATGAGTCAGCTTGCACACTTTTTTCCATGTCACTACTGATGCAGTAACATCTTATTACTGATGGTAAAGCATCATGCATCGACAGCATCAGTCAGTTATTTAAAAAAAGGATGTTTGCACTGAAGGTGCAACCTGAAGCTTTGTCCTTACAATATCTGTGCAGTATACCATCGATAACATGAGTCAGCTTGCACACTTTTTTCCATGTCACTACTGATGCAGTAACATCTTATTACTGATGGTAAAGCATCATGCATCGACAGCATCAGTCAGTTATTTAAAAAAATGATGTTTGCATTGATGGGGCATATCATCCTGAGGTTTTGTTCTTACAATATCTGTGCAGTATACCATCGATAACATGAGTCAGTTTGCACACTTTTTTCCATGTCACTATTGATGGTGCATGGCATCCTGAAGCTTCACTGTATTTTCCGCTAGAGTGCGCTCTCGTAGCCACCCCATTGACTGATTGCTGGGATCAACTGCAGTGTAAAGAAAGGGGTTAAGAGGAAGTGAACGCCCTTAAGTGTGTTTCATAATGCATTCATCGCCGTTTTTCTTGTCACTTCCATGAAGTGAAACGCCAGTAATTTCGGGTTCGTAATTCATATTTTCCAATAGTCCCATAACCCCCGTTGCTTCTGCTGTATTTTAAAATGCACCCTGTCAAGCTCTGGCAACTTATTATTGGCAAATACAAATGCGAAATCCCCAGGGTGAGGGTGGGTTGTGTCAGGCAAGGGCATTTTGACTGGGACCCTAAGTTCAGGGTGGGTGGAAGTGCGGATTTTCGTCTGTTTTCCTCGCATCAAAATTCCTCTTTTTTTTCTTTGCATTTTTGTTATACGGATAGCTAGACTCATCTCTGATCCCTAAATAGTCCCCTCCATTCATTTTCAATGACAAGAATTGATGGGCGGAAGCCCCGGATCTAAGAGACCCTTTTGTCTTCAGCTTACATTTGCACAACACGTAAATTAATAGTGAACTCGCTGTAAGCTTAATGCATTCATTGGAGGGGAAAAAATAAAATAAAACACGAAAGATTGGCACCCGAGAGAAGAGCTTTTATATTTAAAAGCGAAAATCTTTGGGGGTGGCAGGCGGTGGGGGTGGAGTTATGAATTTTGTTTGTCAGAGAAATATGTCAGCGTCGACCTGTTTTGCTGCACTGTTTAATAACGTTTTAATGATGTTGTTTTGTGATATTAAAGGTAGATCATGGTGACCCAAGTGCAAATAATTAAGTTTTAAGCATTTTCTTTAACTTGATACAGCAGGTGGTGATTACGTGTTGCACGAATTGAGGATTAATAAAAAAGAAATAATATTCTGCAGATTATTTGATGGAAATGATGATAGTTGAAACATGAGATTTGGATGTTTCAAATATTGCATAACGAAGTAACGAAATCAAAACATTTTCTATGAGATAAATTGCATTCTAAGCAAAATTTTGATTATGATTAATTAAAATCAAAACAGAATTTTTGGACAAGTAGAATTAATTGATGCCTAAACATATTTTGGTTGTCGAATAAATTGTAGCGATAAAACGAAAAAATCAAAGCGATATTTTATGTGAAATAATTGATATCGAGGCGTAGTTCCTGCATAACAAAATCGAAATCAAAGATATTTTTCATTATAACTGAAATCAATGCGACTAAATAGAAATCAATGAAAAAATTTGCAAGTAGGATATGTCAAAATCCAATACTTTTTTTACCATAATAAAGTGCTATCAAATCGCTATTCTCTTGTAAAATAAATTAATAACGAAGGCATATTTAGTCGAAAAAAATCGAAATTGAAGAGATTTTCTGTAGAATAAATTAAAACTAAAGCAGCTTTTTCTGTATAATAAGTTAAATTATTTACAAGTAGTAGTAAAGTTAAAGATCTAATACATATCAAGTACATATAATGTCAATATAATATACAAGTGTACAATGCATATCAAATGTATGTCAACGACATGTCAAGAAATGGTCCAGTAAATATTTCCGTTTTGGAGAATAAGTTAATGAAATTTGTTGAAGTTCTGGGATGTGGTCATTGATTTTGGTAATTTTCATTAAATGTGTAATGAATGTTAAGATCAACAAATTACCGAATTACTTTTGTCATATATAGCCTACCTCTGTTTTAAATTTTATTTAATCTCCCATCAATTTTGATTATGTGCAAACTCATTTTCAAACATTTAATAATTACAGTGCAGTGATCGATATCCAAGTTTCATTTTGTATCTTCGCGGCGCAGATATTTTTATTTCTGGTAGATTATTTTCTGTTTACGAAAAACCAATCTCTCAATATTTATTTTCACTACTGCGATTTTCGGTTGACCGCAAATGTATTTTGGAGATAAGCGAAATTTTTATGTCATCGAATTCCATATCATCCTCTGCAGCCTACCAACAATCTGACATTTTTCAAACCGTAATCCTAGATTTTCAATTTTCCTGTAAATATTTTGATTTCAGCGCTGAGTTTGTACTCCGCCAGAGGACGCTACTTCCTTGCGCAAAAATCGTTAATTTTTTGCAGATTCGTTGCGATATATTGTCGCTAGATGGCGTTGGAATCTCTTGAAAGTAGATTTTTCATTTATTGATTATTTTGCGACCTTGTTCCACGTGTTATATACTACGTGTCAGAGGTCAGTCAGTACCTCGAAATTTGTATTCTGGGAATTAAAGAAAAACTTCCCATTTGCAATCTTTCTTCATAATAAGTACATGTATCATCATTAATTTCCTTTTAGTTTTGTACTGCCATATTCTTTCAAACAATTTTAATCAAACAAATTTATATTACTGATAACTATTAAGCCAGTTATGTTTTGTTATCGATATCTACGATTTAACATGCATTAATGAACATTAAAGGCTGAAATGATATATTAAATTTAGTTATAAGTCTAGTACAAAATTTTAAATGTTACGATTTAATAATCATCTAATGTTACTCATTTGCATTTTAGATACTGCATTCGTGTATGTTGCAGAAGCTTAAATTGGCCTGAAAGTTCTATGACATTGGCTATTATTGAAAACATTTCGCCAAAAACGCCAATATCTTAAACCTCAAGAGTCGCTTTTTGCCAAATTTATTGTCAATTGATTTATGCTGTGTTTCTCTCCAAAAATAATATTCTCGTATTGATTTCTAGGCATGCAACCTATATTTCATGAAATTGTTTGAAATATGATCTTTTCATGCGAATATCTATTGTGATAAAAGTGAGTTACGAGCATGGAAGTGGAAATCAAACCGTTTTATTTGAATTGCCAATATTTGTTTTTCGATTTAATAATACAATTGGTTGAATGGACTCAAAAAGTCATGGGAAACTACTACACATGCCCCAAGCCTTGTTCCATTGGGAAATTTAGTTGCTTCATTTTCGTCAAAAAATGCTTTAAACTCTGCAAATGCGAGCCTACTATTAGGGAATGTCAAAAGTATGAAGTTTTATTGACCATATGATTCGCTGAATCGTTTCTAACATTCTCCTTGATTTTTAAATAAATGATTTTGGGTTATTGAACTTTATTTCAGTATTGGAAAAAAAACATTTTGGTTTTTTTTGATGAAATTTATTATTCATATATGAACTATGGGATTCGTCCTTACCTTTTTCATATTTGTTTTATTTGAAAAATTAATTTTTTGCTGTGTGGGTTTTCTTTCTGAACAGTATTCTAGCTTGTTAAATAAATTATTTTGGTTATTCAACCTTAATTTAATTATTAACAAACTAAATATTTTTGACAACAAGCATTATTGTACATATATGAACCAGCTTACATGTCCTTACCTTCTCCCTATTTATTTTAACTGAAAAATTCCTTTCTTGCATGGTGTTTTTTCACAGAAGGCAACAATGCAGCATGGTAAAGAAAACATAAATCCCCACTAGAAAACAATTCCTTAAAGATCGTAGGAAATTATTCGATCTATATGTATCGTCTTGCCAAAGCTGTTCAAATATTTTGCATCGATTTCTATGCTAAGCTTGAAATTGTCTAGATTGTCAATTCCGAGCTCGGAAATCATCAATTGTGAAAGGCCTGAATCCGTCACGTTTGTTTTTCCTTTGTTTTAGTGAATGCAGTGATGAGGGGTGGTGGTGTTTATGTGGGGGTGGTGCCATTTATCATATTTCTGGTGATATTTTAGCAGTTTTTTTGGTCGTCAGCCCAGAAATGATGGGCAATGGCGTTGATGTCCTATGCCCAAAAATCATTGATCGGAAATGGAGTGTTGGACGAAAATGTGCTGAACCTCCTGGGTTTGGGCACTCAAGAAACGATGAAAAGTGTCTCAGATAAAGTAGCTGCCATGCGAAATACACCCTCGTTTTTCTTTCTTAATTAGCTGTGGATGACAATGCTGGAAACTTACAATGGAGGGGTTAACCCACAAAGTAAAGATATTTTGACTGCAACAATAATATTTGTTGAAAAAAATAAAACGCTGCATGCTCTTCTTGAGTAATTAATTTATGTTGCTTTGATCAGAAGGGACGTTAAGGATAATAGAGTAATAGTTAAAATAGATCTGTTAAATAATAAATTAAACACTAACCTACCTATTAGGGGTCATGCACGAATTATGTATATTGTGTTGGGGTTCACAAATATGTAATTATGACATTTAGGGAGTGGGGGTGGGAGGAATTGTAGGGGTCAGCAAAGAAGGACGTCCGAATTTTATGTAACACATTCCACATATATGTAAAAAATGCCCTTGTGTATTTTTGTGGTTAATAAGCTTTGCTTAATTAATTGTATTTCCTTGGTTATTGTTAATTTAAGGGTGATGAAAAGTTTGCATTTTTAAAAATAAACATGCTGTAGTTGAAATGTTTTGATCAAATTGGACGATTGAACTTCATGATTTACAATGTTTAGCATAACATGCAGCATCATACATGTAGAGCAGGCTCTGGAAATGTCAGTGCATGTTTTGCAAATGTGGTATCTCAAAACAGAAGGAATTTGTCATTGCTGGTGAAGTTTTCTGAACTAAAAATTTGGTTGTTGGTTTTCTCTTAGGTTGTAAGATAAAAATACACTTGTGGCCTAGCAGTTACTTAAACAGTTGTACTTGGGTAAAGACAAACGATATATTTTATTCCGAAATTGCCGGAAGCTAATGTTTAACCTCGTCATAGTGATGGCGTCTGCCCATGTTACAGGGTGGCCCGAAAACGGAGGTTTTTAGTGAATCCATTTGCTCCTCTCTTTTTCTCAGCCTTTTGTCTTCCCTGCCTTTTTTTTCGTTTGTCTTAAGTATTAGTTGGTCAGACGAATATCTCGGACGACAAATGTAGAATCGATGAAACACATTTTCAGCTGCTTCGGCATCTGTTGTTGAAAACTATGCTTTTAAGGATTTTTTATTTGCTGCCTCCTTAGAAGCTAAATTGCAGTTTTATCTGGCAGTGTGGTGGCGCTGCTCATTTTACAGTGTGAGCGGGTATTATTAGGGACTTTAGTGAAATTCAACCTATTGTTCACCTCATAACTAGGCATACAATGCTGGATGAACTGACATGGGGACGTTCTGATTATACGTCAACATCTTAGGGAAGGTGGGTTGGTTAAATGGTGTTATAATTTCCATCATTTGATTTCAATCCATCATTTGTCTTTCTGTTTTGCAAAAACAATTGCTTAAGGTGTTTTTTCTTTTATAATTGCGCCTTTACCATGACTAAAATCCATCATTGTGCTCAATGTTTGATAAAAAAATTATTGAGTTCGAAATATTTTTCTGCCAATGCTTATGTGCCCACTATGGGGTCTGTAAATGACGACAGGGATGGTAAAAATCATGAAAATGTGATGACAATATTTGATCGCCCCTTATTTACTGGTGTCATCACTAACAACTGCTTTTCAAATTTCTGATCATTTCACAATGAATTTATTAAATACTTTCCTCAAGGAAAAATTCCATATTTTCTACATGTATGTTCACGTTTAACCAAATCAGTTGCAACAAAGTGCCTTTACCTGACTATAATCCAACTTCATTTTCTGATTTTGATCAAACATTTCATGATAAATCTTTCTTAAATGTCGATTGAAACTGATTCCCAATTATTTGCTTAAAATACTGTCATCCATAGTTCATCATTTCTTTATTCATAAGAGTAAACCAATTATTATCACGTAATTGTATTAAAAGTTTGCACATTGGAGCCTCGATTATCCGGACGTGTCCTAAAAAAAGTAGGTTGATGTGAACGCTGTTGATGTACATTGCAACACAATAACATGCATTTTTTAACATGAATTATGCAATGTTGTTAACATTGTTTTTGATTTTGTTTTATGCAAGAATCTACATACTACCGTGTTTTTCCTTTTAATTAAAACTTACATAAATTCGTGCAAAACTGTGTGTTCTTTTTAATGAAATTCAATTATCTGGACCACCCTTGACGGCATTTTGTCCGGATAATCGATGCTCTACTGTACTCAGAAAATAAAATATTATAAATATGCCTAGGTCAAGCATTTTTAGTCTGAAAATGTGCTGGGACAGGTGGAAACAAGCTTGACTGTATTTCTTTAGCTATTGGCTTGACTCCACTGTCCAGATGCATTGGTTTATGAATTTAGTTTTGAATTTCAGTTTTGGTTCAAAGAAGAGAAACCTTAAGCTCGACCTGATGTCGTTTTGAAACATCATCTTGCAATCGTCAGCAAGGCACAGCTAGAGCAGATAGTGGCATTACAGAGCTTTTGAAACTTTATTTCCATTGCTACGACTTCCGTTTCCGCTCTTTTTCTAGAGTCCAGTGCATTTGCAATAAAAGAAATGCTTTGGATACACCAGGGTCCGTCCATATGACCTTTTATTTGACTTTTGAATTCTGTATTTTAATACACTGACGTGTGCAGTTGGCCCAAGTCAGTTCATAGTTTGTATACTGCCCCAGTTTAAGCCAAAAAGGAAAGAAATTTTTTTGGCACTAGATGGCAGATTATATTGAAAGGAACTGAAGATATAGGAAATAATAAAAGGCGATATTTTTATCGCAAATAAGACGATAAGGTGCTTTGCTGGGTCGCAAACATCGAAGACAAGTTTATTCAAAAAAGTTTTGGGTTTCTGGTAGTAGACCACTATGGTGCAAACTGCAGTGCATTAAGTATGTGGTAAATGCATTACAATTTTAAATAAAAATGCATGCTTTTAGTGAATTGCCAATAATACGTTTTTAATGTTTGCACGAGTGTTTGCTGTGCTGTTGTGGGCCAACAATTTTCATCCAGTTTCCAAAATTATTTATAAAAATAGTGAAATCAACTTATTGAGCACTTGAATGTTTGTGCAAAGTATGAAATCAGCAAATCCATTACTAAAAACTATCTTTTTTATGCGTTTTTATTCTGTACTAATGTCCTGTTTGAAAATCTAATTTGAGCAGCGATTTTTCAGAAAATCAGGCGAGTTTTAAACGCATTCATCGAATTTGTCGAAATTACAAAAACAACTAATGTGTAATCTATTTATTGAAGAGGTTTGAGAAGCCACTCGAATCAATATTTTCAGTCGTTATAATATTTAGGGCTGGCGTTTATTTCAAAACTCTGATTCTATTTCGGTTCCCTATAATCGTTTTAAAAACTGCTCGAAATTCAATTTCCATGCCTGTTTTCCACCATCGAATTTTTGCAATATTCTCTTATTTGTTATTAATCTTTAATGCGAGAAAAATTGTAAGTCATTCAACGGAGACGAAATATTGAAGGTAGTAATATGATTTTGAATGATGAATGTTTCTTTTTGCCTCCCATGCACGCATAAATGGGGAATTTGTCGAGATTTTTTATTGAATTTGCTAGGCCCAATTCAAGCATTCAGCTAAGGGGGAATTAGAGCTTGAATGCCTCTGAAAAATGAAGGAATTCATATAAAATTCTGAGGATTATTGATTTTTATGACGGAATTTTTAATGCACGGCTTGGTTCAGGCGGTTGCTTTTTAAATCGTAAACATTAATTATTTATTGCAGGAAACTGATTAAAAATAAGATTAGATCGAAACTTATTTTTAGGTAACTTTATGTGGCACTTGCATATATTTATAAGCATCATTACATTTTTAATGAAAATATCTGAAATGTTGCGTTGTCGTTAATTGAGTTTCATGTTGTTCAAACATCTTAATGCTTTCATGAAGTATGATGAAGTTTTTTTGAAAATTATTGTTTGGAAGATATTGGTTGCACACATTACCTTCATATCAATTTTCAATAACGTTCTGATTGTTATTGATTTTCATGACGAAATTATTTTTACGGATAGAATTTGAAACAGTTTAGAAGGTGACAAACAAACTAAGTTTATCCATCGTTATTTTGCAACATTTTGAAAGCTAAAATGCATACTTTTCGAAATCAGTGAAAATCCAGATAATGTTAGTTTAAGGAGTGTTATATCTGATATCATAAAATTTAAAAGTGATATTCGGGGTCATGAAAAGAAGACATTTCATGGTTTTGAATACCACTTCAAAATGGATTATTTGAAATAAGTTAGTCTTGATAAGTTATAAAGAAGATGTTCGCTAAATTGTTAGTTATAGTGTTGCATATCAAAATTATACAGGGTGACCACAAAGTACTTCAAACATGTGGATCTGCTTGCACTTCATGAGAACCTATATGAATGAAAGACTTTGTTGTTTTTATGTCAAAAAGTTGTAATACTGTTTGATGGTTATACTTTTTGATTGTTATACTTTTTGGCATAGGCATACATTTTTTAATAATGTTTTGCAATGATGGAAATACTTTATGATCCCCCTATGCAACGTACATGTATGTACGATTATTTTTTCCACAATGGGTTCATTTAGTTTTAATAACTTTTGAAATTCACATAGGATCACCTTGAGGCGATGCGAGTTTGGTTTTTACTATGAATAAGTAAAGAGGGCGCTGCGTGATTTATGGTTGCAAATGTCGTAGGAGGACATACAACATGTTGTGCCCAAATCCATGTTATGGTTGACACGTTGCATATATTTACACGCGGTTTCAGCGTCGATAAGGCCAGCGTTTATGTTTCTTGGCATTTTTGTGCGATTGAATTGTTGCTGGGGTTCCCATAGTGATGGGGAATCAATCGATCCACTAGGGGGCGATGGCGTCATGTCTGCCTTAGGGAGAGATTCATTTGATTATCTCTTTGGCAATGACATGACAGGTTGTCTGCTGCCCATAATCAACAATGTCCGGTTAGGGATCCCTTTCTTTATACTAGACTCACTTGTAGATTCGTTGAGGGGAAATAAAGTAGGGCCATTATTGACTTCACTCGGTGGGGGAAACACAAGAGTATTTCCAGAAAAATATACCAAATTGTCTGGCATTTCTCCTTCCGGAGTAAGGGAGCTGTTTTTCAATGAAACAAATCAAGTCGATGCAGATGAATGTATTCAAGGTGCAGCGTAGTACATTCAAGTAGTGTAAGAAAGAAGTTTGTTTTCATCATGCATTTATTTCAATTGAATGCAATTTACATTCCATGATAAAAACAAATTTGGTAAAAGCCTGCTTATCGTGATAGAAAAAATTCGTTAAACGATGATAAGTTGTATTCATTTGTATATGTGTGAAAATTGTTAGCATTGTAAGTTCCTGCAAAGTTAGTATATAGCATTTATTCAAAAACTGCATTTTGTACCTATCAAATTTTACTTAATGATTTGCAATTGAGTAATTTTTATTTACTTTAAAAACTGTTTGGAGGGCATTTCTCTATGGGGATAGGGGACTTTCAAGTATTATGTCATCATTTTTAAGGGGACAGGGCTGGCTAGTTGATGACACAGGATGACATGAGGAATGCTGGTACCAAATGCAGAGGAGTTTTGGAAAATACAAATTTTAATGATATAATAACAATAATAATTTAACATTGGTATTATTAAACATGTTTGGATGCTATTTTCCTCAAGGGAACGTTCAGATATGACATGTATGTTATTACAACATTAGAATGAGTATTCTCTTTCTACATGAAAATAAAAAATTGGGATAAACACCGTTTGACATCCAATTTTGCATAGTGTGCACATCATAACTAAAACATTTAAAATTTGCTTTTCAGTGACTTAAAACCATACTTTTTTATTCGGTCAATAACCATGTCAAAACGTAGGTTATATGGTGATTGAAGCAGCTATTTTTTAACCTTGTACACCGTACCTAGAAAGTTGCAGAATAATGTGCATTGCAGCACATTGACATGCATTGGTTAACATGCATTATGCATTGTTTTTAACTTTGTTTTTGCCTTTGTTGTATGCATGAATGTACCCACTACTACGTTTTCCCTTTTCATCTAGATTTATATAAATTCATGCAAAAATACGTGTTCTTTTATTTAAATTCGATTATCCAGACGTCCCATAACAACAATTAGTTCGGATGATCGAGGCTCTACTGTAAGTCCTTCATTGAGCCTTGGATGATTCACAAATTTAATTCCCCAAATGGGTCGATTGGGGGCGCTGTGCATCCTCCTTTTTAATCACGTATAATATTTCGTTTCACCCCAGTTCATCTGTCGATAATTTACCTTTGATGTGGCCGACCCTGTTTGGCCATCTCGTCACGGTTATACTTTTCTGTCTGGACTGACCTCCGGTCATCTCGGTTCTAATGCACGTCGATATGGACGTGTTTATTACGTTGTCTTGTTTATGGCTTAGGACATATAGGTAGTGGACTTTGAGAATTATCGGGATTTCATCCTTTTGCCTGACTGGAATTCGTCATGAGGATTTGGTGGCTGAGGTGCTACTGTGTTTCCTTTTTGCACCGATTTGGTATGCAGTGGCTGCCCCTTCCTACAGCCCGTATCATCATCACATCCCCCTTTTTCTCAGCTTCATCCTGTATTTTTACATCAACCCCCACCCTCTTCCTTCGGCCATATTTCTCGCCACCAGCACCACGATGTGCGAACATGGTACAATAACATCATTTTGTTATGATCATTTGAAGAAGCTCCCTTCTAGCCGACGACCAACCACCATTACTATTCAGAGCAGCACCTAGTTTTATTGCTGCACGAAATAGATTCAGAGGTGGATAAACGCCGCCATTTTGCACCCACTTCCACGGTTGTTTACTGCTTAACATGACGCCTACGATGCTGCCACCTACAGGGGGAATTTTCCTTTCTCCAAATGTGCACAAAATATGAATACTGCACATCTACTTGCTAGAAGACAAGGATGATACCTAGACCCTGAGATGCAACCTGTAGGTTGTCAGTGTAAAAAAGTGGTCTAGGCAAAATTATGTCTTGTACTGTATGGCTTAATAACTTGTACATGTTGCAAACTTTTTGGTGTTACTCAAAGAATTATATTTGGTGTACGAGTGTTATTCGACGCCACAAGTGTATGTACAACTTTTGGCACCTTTTTATACAACATTTCAACTAGCCAACCATATGACGTTTCCGTGACTGCGATATGCACAAAATATGTAGACAAGACAGACTCTTCTAAGTCATTTTTTTTTCTATGCAAGTTTTTTACTTGCATAAAAGACAATATTGACAATTGGACCCTAAGGTGTCACTTGTACAAGTATGTTGCAAGTGTGCAACTTATTATGGACTGGGCAAAATATGGCTTCAACTATGTGAATTAGTAGCTTGTAGAAAACGTATATGTGGTACTCTACCAATTATATTTGGCGTTCATGTATTATTTCATACCATTATAACATCTTTTATGGACGGGGCCCTGTCTTATAATTATGCTGTCAGAATTTATCATTTTTATTGTTTTATTTTCAATTTTTTTGTTTATTTTTGATTTTCGTATTTTTTTTTTCCGCTGATATTTGCCTACCCTAACCTAATCTAAGCACCCCCAACCCAACCAAATATGCTCCTAAATTAATATAGAAACATGATTTTAAATTTTAACTGATCTCACACAGGGGCAATCACTGCGAACCTTCGAGCTATGAGGGTTTGCCCACCTAGAACGTAGTTCTAATGTGTAAAACAGCCATTATTTGTAATTTTCTACACTTAACTCATGCATACTCGTACGTACATACATGTATATCTCACGTATACATTATATTAACTCTATTCAAATAATGAAATTAAAATTAAAATAAATAAAATGTGTTATTTATTTCAACAGAGTACAGTATACGAGCTGATAACAAGTATTTGCACCATAGCCCATGAAAATATTGCCTGCTTGACTATCTACTTGCAAAATATAATCACATGACATAAATTTGACACAATTTAGCATATGCTTTTGGTTTTATATTTGAAGTCAAGGCATCCAACTTGAATTAACTTTGTTAGTAGGTGTCCATTAATGCATGCATTAATTTCACAAAATTTAAGTTTAGATGAAATTTATTTTATTATATTAACTGGCATGGGATGTTCAGGTTAATAAAATCCTTTGCAGTCTCTTTGTTTCACACTAGATGGCAGTCCTCATTCTATAAAATAATCGGCCTGACTCCTTCCTACCTTTACATTTATTCGTTCAACTTTACTCACAAATCGTGAGATTCAGTTTCTAAAATATTGATTGTCTATCTCAGTTGTTTCTTGGTCTTCTTCATAACGTTTAATCATTTATTAGTTAAAACAGTTTCAGTGTGCGCTTATATGCTTATTTTACTTTGCCAATTCATCAGTTGTCAAATCGATTCCCATAATAACACCTATTTGAGAAGTCTAATTATTGTATTTTAAGGGACAATGCAGGACATCACAGACATTGTAATCCTATTCATTGAAGATGTCTGAGAAATATGAACGCCAAAATAAGATGTTCTTAATCGATGTCGACAATTTTCGTTGCACCCTACGAAAGGTAAATTTTCCTTGCCCAAAGGAAACAAGAATGGTTTTAACCACGAATTCATGGTGACACCAAGAATGAATGCTCCCTTTACCCAAAAAGTGATTTCCATGGATGCAAGGCCTTGTTTGACCAAAATAAGATGTTCTTCGATGTGAACAATTTTCGTTGCACCCTACCAAAAGGAAATTTTCATCATCCAAAGGAAACGGGAATGGTTTAAAACCACAAATTTATGGTGACACCAGGAATAAATGTTTTATTTACCCTAAAAGGAATGACCATGGAGGCAAGGCCTTGTTTGACCAAAATAAGATGTTCTTCGATGTCGACAATTTTCGTTGAACCCTAGGAAAATGAAATTTTCCTGACCCAAAGGAAATCGGAATGGTTTAAACTTTTTACCACGAATGCATGTTGACACCAAGAATGAATGTTCCCTTTACGCTAAAAATGATGGCCATGGCTGCAAGGCCTTGTTGGACCAAAATAAGATGTTCTTAATCGATGTCGACAATTTTCGTTGCACCCTACGAAAGGTAAATTTTCCTTGCCCAAAGGAAACAAGAATGGTCTAAAACCACAAATTCATGGTGACACCAAGAATGAATGTTCCCTTTACCTATAAAGGGATAGCCATGGATGCAAGGCCCTGTTTGACCAAAATAAGATGTTCTTCGATGTCGACAATTTTCGTTGCACCCTACAATCATCGACCAAAAAGGGATGACAATCGTTTCATTTTCGTCGAATAATTGCTTATCGACAGATCAGCGTCGCATGGTGTTTGTCTCTGGCTCAGGTATGGCTCTTTGAACTCCATTTGACTTTGGGAGTAGTCTGAGATGCCAGTTGGAGATAGAAATATGGGCTCGGTGACGTCAGCAGATAGCAGCTAGATTAGACGTGCAATGCGCACTTTTCCCACCGTCTAGTCAACGTACAATTAGCTATGACATAAATACGAACAGACGCGCACTCTTCTGGGCCCTGACAGCCTTACGGTTAATCAATATCCTAAGACTTAAAACCGCCGAGGGCCCAGTTCCGTCGAGAGATCCTCCGAGTTTTGGACCGCTTCCAGACTTTCATAATCGTTCGCTGTAAAACATTAATTTGAAGGGGCGACCAGGGATGCTAACAACAACTGACAAGGGAAGGGTTAAGGGGTTGGCCACACTCACTGACAACCACACACATGCCTACTGGATTTCTTCAACCAATCAAAAGCGTTTAAACATGCCTAGAATTGAACGGAATTGACCAGGGACCAGTGTCGGAAATATGAGGAGTTGATGAATCTGCGTTTTAGATGTGAAGAGTCGAGGTTTACTTGTTATGAAACATGAAGTTATTGAGATATTAGGAAACATGAAAGCCTCATCTCTTCACACATTACCAATCACGCATTCACACATCACACTAAAACCCGCAAATTAGTCAAATCTTCATATTTATTTTTTATGAAATTCGCCCCAGAAAACGTCAATTTTTGCGATGATGCTATTAATGCTTGATTAATGCCGATAATATATTTTGTTCACCTTTAATGATTTCAATTTTGAAGTCATATTTCAGAACATTTTTAAATTATTGAAATATAAGTGTGCGAGTATGTAAGTATAAGCAGCCAGGACAACCAGAAGATTTAAAAATGTTTTTTTTGAACATTGCTTGAAACATGGTTGTCCATGGTGACCTCAAATAATACCCTAATTAAATAGACATACCGTGTTTGGAATAATATTTTGTATGGGTTTTTTGGATTTTTGGAGAAATTTCGAAAGAATTTGTATTTGTCATTTACAAATACATGGAATATTGTACAGGGGGTGGACAAAATAACTTAAACACTTATCTTGTGGGGTTGGATCACCTTGAATGCAACATCACCTCTCTTGCAGAGATATTTTATTTGTTGTCCCGCAATACATGACATCACTTAAGAGTATGTTTATGTTGTGGTAATTATTAGAGTTTAAGAAATGTATAAGGAATGTTGCAAAGATTTCAAAGGAATCTGCATTAATTGAATACCATTTTTAAATTTGCTGGAGAATTTTCATGTTTTTCGGCATTGCCCTTTTAGACAAGTGCCCTGTGATATGCATTTACAATAATTCCTCGTTGACTTCATTGCTAAATCTACAATTACTGTAATGTTCACAAATGTTACTGCCTGATCTCTGCAGCTATCTTGGGTCAGTTTCCATGAACTGATTTGTATGTCATTCAATGATCTCCCCAACCATTTTTCTGGAATGCCATTTGACACCCCCTGTAAAGTCAATTTGTAATAATTAAAAAAATGTCCAAAAATACTTTTTTTTAAAAAATATATTTAGGTCACCACTTCATGCTCACTTCACGACCAACGACAGGTGGCGCTGATGTTAATTCCTTACTAAATCTACAATTATTGTGATGTTCACAAATGTTACTGCCATGATCTCTGCAGCTATTCTGGCTCAGTTTCCATGAATTGATTTGTATGTCATTCAATGATTTCCAAACCATTTTTCTGGAATGCCATTTGACACCATGTAAAGGCAATCTGTATTAATTAAGAAAAATGCCCAAAAATACTTTTTAAAAAAAATACATTTAGGTCACTACATCGTGCTCACTTTGCGACCAACGACAGGTGGCGCTGGCTGATTCCCGGTATTTTTTCATCCCCACGTTATCTTTAATTTGAAAATAGGTGAAAAGGAGTGTTAATTCCCCACTGCAGTTTTCCATGATTAATGCTGCCCTCCCCACACCCTCTCTGTTGTGATGTTGTAGACTGGAAGATGTTTCGTTGCTACAACCATTTTTCATTTAATGCTGGGTTTATCTTTTCTTTTCCCAGGCAGCGTTCCCTAACCTTTAATGAACCCCTGGTAAGATGGCAGCCACCCCTATAGCCCTAGTTCAGTTATTTCTAATCTCTCTAATGGGCTTCATCTGTTTTAAGGATATAGGGGACATGAGATCAGTTGGCAGGCCATTAGCTGCGTTCATTTACGTTTCGTCGTTTCCTAACCGACATAATTCTCTGCAACCTGCTACCAACACGAAGAAGGTGGTGGAATTAAGATTTTAGCCTACATCACGCAAGACCCATTTACGTAATTACCATTGAGCAAAAAAGACAGCAATGAGCGAATTAGTCGAGGATTTTAGCAGTGTTCCCAGGCAAACCTAGCGCCGTACAATTAACAATTGTTGATTTCTTTTACTCATTCGGTGACAAAGGCACTTCCGAATAGCAAATTGAATTTTGATGAAGTCCATTTTTTCAAACCGATAATTGTGGTGTCGGGGATGCGTTCAATTAGGTCCCTTGCAATTCCTGTTTGCATCCATGCTAATCAAACAAGTTGACAGTCAAATGTAATTTACACTGCATGCATTGCCAAATACAGTAGCTGCAGTTTGAATTACTAGGGCGGTCTCTAAAATTGTAATCGATTGTGTAAAATATAATTTACACTGTTGGTTGTACAATAACTGCAGTATGTACTGCACTTGTACTGTTTCTGGAAATTTCATTTATTGTGTGAAATTATATTTGCACTGTCATGCAATAGCTACAGTGTGAATCACTCGGAATTTTTTTAAATTTAATTATTTGTGTAAAATGTTATTTACACTGTTGTGACAAATCTTCAGTATAAATCACTTGGACTGTTTCTTGAAATTTATTTACTTAAAAAAAATGTAATTTACACTGCGTGTATTGTCAAATACAGTAGCTGCAATAAGAATTACTAGGGCGGTCTCTAAAATTGTAATCGATTGTGTAAAATATAATTTACACTGTTGTACAATAACTGCAGTATGTACTGCACTTGTACTGTTTCTGGAAATTTCATTTATTGTGTGAAATTATATTTGCACTGTCATGCAATAGCTACAGTGTGAATCACTCGGAATTTTTTGAAATTTAATTATTTGTGTGAAATGTTATTTACACTGTTGTGACAAATCTTCAGTATAAATCACTTGGACTGTTTCTTGAAATTTAATTACTTAATAAAAATGTAATTTACACTACGTGTATTGTAAAATACAGTAGCTGCAGTGTGAATTACTAGGACGGTCTCTAAAATTGTAATCGATTGTGTAAAATATAATTTACACTGTTGTACAATAACTGCAGTATGTACTGCACTT
>JAQFYZ010000894.1:0-31069 GCA_034695085.1 Cylindroiulus punctatus
TCAACCTGGGGGGCGCAGGGCTCTGCCTGCGCCCCCCTTTTGTCTGCGCCCTAGGCGGCTGCCTAGTTCGCCTATATGGTAGAGCCAGCCCTGCATGATGTAGGTAATTTTTTTCATCTTATAGAGATTTTTGCCCAAATGTGCCCAAGGTTAACCTTTATAATAAGATAAAAATTACCTCCGTACGTAGGCAAAACTTAAAAGTGTAAAGCCAGCATAAGCTTTTTCCTAGAAAACTATTTTATAATTTGCGCTGAAGAACATATGTTCTTCAGCACAAATTATAAAATAGTAGTAAAATGCAAAAATGTAAATTTACATTTTTACAATTTACTACTATTTTATAATTATATAATATACATGTATATATATTATGGATTATGGAATGACTGGTTATTGACTGCTCGCAGGCATGTGGCCAGCTATGTCACATTTTGTCCCATCCAAGAATTGGACATTTGTCACATTTCGTCACACGCAACTGTCGCATTTGTAACATTTTTTCACGTGCAAATGTCACGCAATTGATTCTTAGTTCATCAAAATTCTCACAAAATATACTATATCTGCAAAAATGTTACATTTCATTCAATTTTTTTCTCCCTTTTTTAACACGTTTTGGATAACTGATTTAAGTTTTCATCAGGAAGCTGTACAGTATTGCCACCTTGGCGCTTTGAATGATGGCATTTGCAGCTTCTACTTTTACAATATCTGCGCGGTTATACCGCAGGCCTCGCGTAACATCACCATTCCTGCACGCAACATTTTTTGGGCTTTTTCCTTCTTTTTGGTCATTTCATGTTCATCGACAGACTTTTTTTGAGCCCAGTCTTCCTTATAATTCTACAGATAGGTCATACGTAAAAGAGGTTCCCCTCTTTATTCGTTGCATTTGTTACATTATTTTCCATTTTTTCGGAAATTGTCACATTTGTCACATCGGCCACATCCCTGTAATACGTACTCGAAGATATGTACGAAGTTTGTAATTTTAACGACAGATTATCGAAAACTGCCACATTTATTGTGTGTAAACCGTAAATGCCGAAAACATCCCACGAAGACGTTAGGCTGTTGCGCTTATGTTCCACCAGGCCATACATGCCAACGAGTGTGTTGTTTTCGAGCCGTGAGCCGTCAGCCGATTCGGCTGCTCCAGCCGTCGGCTGCAGCGTTGCTGTTATCGCTGCGTGTGTGTTGCTGCGTGTTGCGTGTGTGTGGGCGATCGCGGCATAAAGCGCGTGTGTCGTCCTCCTTGGGTCGCCGTCTTCGAATGCGCTCGGTGGACGCGTGCACGCCGATCCTCCGTCCGTCGAACACCACCGCGGATCCGATCCGCCACACCCGATAACTCCGTCCAGGCCCGCGTTTCTCCGGCTGGGATCACCCACGGGCGGATTTTTAGTCCGGCAACTTTTTCGCTCCCGATCCGTCACATCCGATCCGCCACATCGGATCCGCCACATCGGATCCGGCGGATCCACAGGGATCAACGCGCGCGCGCGAGGACATCGCCCGGATCGGCGGATCCCTTTTTTTTGCTACGCTATTTGTCTGACAGTCCGCCGCTAGATCCCTCACGGACCGTGCTCTCGGATCGGATCCTCCCGTCGGATCCGTCGTCGGATTCTCTCCTCCAGCCGCATTCGTCGTTCCGCGGCCGATGCCCTTGAGTGTCTGATTTTGTCCGGCGGATCGGGACCTCGGTTCCGTCATCCGGTGTTTCCATCGAGGGGAGTTGGTCCTTCGCCACCATGTTCTACACCAGGGCCTTATTGTGCCTGCTGTGCTTCGGCCTGTTGCTCCAGGCGGCCACGGTGAGGACTCGATCCTTCGTCGACTTCGTCCAGAGGCCTTCGTCCACCTCCACGGCGGGCCTGAAGAGAGCGGCGGCCGGAGGATCCGGACCGGCGGACAACGACAAGAAGGGATCCTCCGCGGCCATCGGCGGACAGCCGGCCATCATGACCAGGCAACCCAGGGGCAGCAGGCAATACGACGTGCCACAAATTGGTAAGTCACTCTTGTCATTCAATCCTTGTCATTGTCTGTCTGACTGACTGATGACTGACTGGTTGGTTGGTTGATGGAAGATGGAAGATGGAGGGAGGACTTCTTCCATCTTCCAAAGAATAGAAGATATCGTCGCCAAAAGGTATTCTGCGTGGAAATGTGCTCTTGGCCATTGATATTGTCAGTCTGACAGTGACTCTTTGGACGATAACAATGGCCATTGTCATTATCTTATAGGTCACACATTGGTAAGTCTCTCCGTCATTGTCTGTCTGTCTGACTGACTGACTGACTGACTGACTGACTGACTGACTGACTGACTGACTGGTTGATTGATTGATTGATGGAAGATGGAGGGAGGACTTCTTCCATCTTCCATGACCAAAAAGTATTCTATGAATGCTGTAAATGTGTGGAAATGTGCTTATTGCCATTGATATTGTCAGTCTGACAAGGCATGACTGGCAGTGACTCTTTGGACGATAACAATGGCCATTGTCATTATCTTATAGGCCAAAAATTGGTAAGACATAAAACTTGCCATTGCCTGTCTGACTGACTGACTGACTGATGACTCATGACTGGTTGATGGAAGATGGAGGACTTCTTCCATCTTCCATGACCAAAAAGTATTCTCTCAGTGCTATAAATGTGTGGAAATGTGCTCTTGGTCATTGATATTGTCAGTCTGACAGTGACTCTGTAAGATGTAAGGCATACGACTTGCCATTGCCTTTGTCTATCTGACTGTCTGATGTATTCTCTCACTGCTACAAATAGCTGACATCTTTCGTTCATTGCCATTGATATTGTCAGTTTCGCGAGTACAGCTCTTTGGACGATGATCGATGTGGTTTCTATCTTGGCAACTCGCACAAGTCTGACTGGTAGTGACCGTTTGTGGTTCCGTCATTGTCTCAGAGCCACACATTGGCAAGTCATGACATCTTTCGGCTTCATTGACATTGTCCCGGCAAGCTTGACATGGTACAAGTTGCCAGTTACTGTTGGGACAAGGTCTTCAACGTCGAAAGTTGACAAATCTCAATCTCTGGTAGTGACCCCCCAACCACTTCGAGCAATGGCATTGTCGCTGTCCTTTTCTGATGACAAAGTCGTTGACAATGACTGCCAACATTGTCAATCTGACAATCCAACTGGTAATAGACGACATCTGTCTTCATGAGTTCACTATGCATTCTGGAGAAATTTGGCCGCAATGGTCGATGTTAGTTGCTGTCTCGACAATTATCATCGTCGTAACGATCAACGACATTCTAATACACTTAATTATTTTTGGAATGCAGTCGTTCTACGGCCATTCCAATAACCTTCCAGTGGCTTTTTCCCCTCCACCGATGGATGGAGGAATGGTTTGATTGGTACGAGGTGTTGTCTGCCGAATAGAATAGTAATGAGAGGGAGCTCGCTTTCATCGATCGATTTCCGCTATATTTAGGAACGAGCAACACGCGTTCGCGTGACGTGCTAAAAACGAAACACCTGTTCAATAGAATAGTGCTGGGCAGGGGCCAACAACGAAAAGACCAGAAGCGTCGTTGGTCAATTTATTAGAGCGATGGACATTCCGTCGAATAAACATCGATTTGGAAAGAGGTTAGGGCGTCCAGGAATAATTCGCCACTCGGACCCCAGGGCCCCAATAAACAAAGCCAGGGCGACGCGTTCAACCTGCAAAAAATGCATTGGCTGGCAATGGCGTTTCTTATTTCGTGCTAATGCTCGTCGTCGTTCGGCGGATCCGGTGGAACGACGGTGGTCCCGGACACCTCTTCAGGACACCCGCCCAACCGGACCAGTTTCGATGCGATTGTCCCAGGAACAAAGCCATGACGACATTTTTAAACCTACAAAAAATGCATTCGCTGGCAATGGCGTTTTTATTTCTTGCTAATTCTCGTCGTCGTTTGGCGGATCCGGTGGGGCGACGGGCACCCGCTCAACCAGACCAGTTTGGACGCCAAGGTCCCAGGAACAATGCCGTGGCGACGTTTTTCAACCTGCAAAAAATGCATCCACTTTCAATGGCGTTTCTTATTTCTAACTTATTTTCGTCGTCGTTTGGCGGACTGGTGGAGCGAAGGTGGTCCCGGACACCTCTCCAGGGCACCTGCTCCACCGGACCAGTTTCGACGCGATTGTCCCAGGAACAAAGCCGCGGCGACGTTTTTCAACTTGCAAAAAATGCATTGACTTTCAATGGGTTTTTCGTTTTTCCACTCTAAACGCGTCTGACGCTATGCCCGGCGAGCCAGCGAGATCCTGGCAACTGGTGAATGTTGTAGGAAGGTCTAAAACAGCTAAAAACGCTGCGTTTTCACGCCATTTCCCCTTTAATTTCCTCATGATGCGTGGGCGGGTTGCGGCATCGCGCCTCCTCCGCCCCCCAGGGGGCGCTCGTCGCGCCTTATTTGTTCTAACTCGTCAAATAATTTCTCTCTCGCTTTTATTCAACGGCCGAACCCACGCCTCCCCTCCCGCCCACCCACAGCCCTCGATTTCGCAGCCTTTTCAAACCTCCCATTGAAAGCGAATGCATTCTTTGCAAGTTGAAAACGTCGTCCCGGCTTCGTTTCTAGGAGTTGTGAGTCGAAACTGGGCGGGTTCGCAACATTTCTCAACGAAATCTCGAAATCGCACTCCCTTTACCGTCCCATTAACAAACGAAGGGAATAAACATCATATGAAAAGTCAATGCATTTTTTGCAAGTTGAAAACGTCGTCCCGGCTTCGTTTCTGCGAGTTTTGAGTCCAAACTGCGCGGGTTCGTACGGAATCTCGAAATCGCACCCTCTTACCGCCCCATTAAAACACGAAGAGAATAAACCAGAAAGTCAATGCATTTTTTGCAAGTTGAAAACGTCGTTCTGGCTTCGTTTCTGCGAGTTTTGAGTCGAAACTGCGCGGGTTCGCTGCATTTCTGAACGAAATCTTGAAATCGCACTTCCCTTACCGTCCCATTAACAAACGAAGGAAATAAACAGCAGTCAATAAAAAGTCATTGAAAAGTCAATGCATTTTTTGCAAGTTGAAAACAAACGCCACGGTTTTGTTTCTGGGGCGATTTCCTCGAAACGCGCCAGGATTTACTAGACTAACGAAAACTCTTATATTCGGTTGGAACTTTTAGACCCACCGTGGTAGAAACGCGTTAATCCCGCGTTTCCGTTAATCCAGCTGCCCCTACAGGGCGGCAAACACTGCGAGCTCGCACGTACGCGGGGTTTGCTGGCGCGCAGGGGCAGGGCGTTTTGTCAACCGACCTTTGACCTCGAGCGCGACTTGCTACATCGACAATAAGGGCATTTTCCGAATCTGTACAGTGTGACGGTCAACCTCCTAATTGCAACTACCGTTCTATCGACTTCCGTTTCCGAGATACGCGACGTTTAATCTCGAAAAAAACTGTCCGAGAAATCAGAAAATTTGGTAAATTTGGTAAATTGGGTAAAATATGATATTAATTCCAGCGTCGTCACCGAACAGGTTGTCAACAGACTCTCAAAAATTGCGTTTGGGATAAAAAACTCCGACTCGGTGGAAATGAAAATAAAATCAATAGCCGTACATTAGGCGGAATTACTCGGATCCAATTGCAATTTTGTGTCTCCCATTTCCATCCGAATACACGGTGACGTCATCGGTCGTTGGCGGATCCGATGACGTCGTTAAAACCCTCAACCAATCGCAAAAATCCGACGAAAAAACTGATCGGATCCAGCGATGTTTACTTCCATTTGCGTCATGTTTATGGAAAATTTCCTACTTGAGAACGTGCTCAGAGACAGCCTCAAATTCAAATCATGTAAAAATATTTAACACAGAAATTCAATTTTGAACTTCCCTGATTTTTCCCTGACTTTTCCAAGTTTAAAAAATGTCCCTGGTCATTAAATATGCGAAAATAGGACATTCCTAAATGTTATCATAAATACAATAAAATTATCATTATGATATCCAGACTTATTAAATAAATAAATCATTAATGACTTTTTCCTGACTGATTATTAGAAGTGAACTGGTCAAATCAAATCAACTTAACACAAAACGTTACAAATTAACGAATTACTTTTTAAACGAATTAAATGATTGACAAATAATTCCTAACCAGTTTAATCAGTTTACATGTAGTTTATCATTATGATATCCTGACTTTTTCCTGATTGATTATTAGAAGTGAACTGGTCAAATTAAATGAACTTATGACAAAACGTTATACCCATATGGAAAATAATATACGTATAATACATGTATATCAAAAATATATGTGGATATATCTGTGATATACTAAACGTATATATCACGAAACATGTTATATTTATAATATAGGACAACTATCTCGTACAATTATCTAATGTGGCAATGCCTATTCAGAATATATTTATTGATTATACATTTTATCTATTATTACATATGTGGGAAATATATGCTATACTTAAACAATTACAGTTCGAAATTGTGAAAATAATAAAAGCAAATAATGATTCGATGAAATAAACTGTAATATTAAAACAGTAAAACAAAATGCAATAATTTGATGACATGACTACCACATTTACAATGTCAGCGTGTATTATTTACAACCTATTTTTTTAATAAGTGTTAGTTCAGTGGATGATGTCAGCTTATTTTCCATTAACGAAGGAATATATTTTATGTACATTTTATAGATAATTGCGGAACATTTACCATATATTTCAGGTATTTATTGTATATATATTACATATATAATTATATGTATTCAGGTATTTATTCTATATATATATTATATTTTACCTATATAATGATATATATACTATATTATTCATATATGGAATTGGGCCAATTTTGATATATGATCCATATATAAATAATATCCGTAAAAAAATATATTTATCGCTTATTTGTTTTCCATATGGGTAAATTAACGAATTACTTTTTAAACGAATTAAATGATTTCCAAATATTTCCTTATCAGTTCAAGCAGTTTACACGTAGTTTATCATTACGATATCCAGACTTAGGAAATAAAGAAATAAATCATCCCTGACTTTTCCCTGACTGATTATTAGAATTATTAGAACTGATTATTATTAGTACCTGGTCAAATTAAATAAACTTATGACAAAACGTTACAAATTAACGAATTACTTTTTAAACGAATTAAATGATTTCCTAATATTTGCAAACCAGTTTAAGCCGTTTACATGTCATCATGGTATCCTGACTTTTTTCTGACTGATTATCAGATGTGGTGAAGCTGGTCACATTAAATAAACTGATGACAAAACGTCACACATTAACGAATTAAATGATTTCCAAATATTTGCTACCCAGTTTAAGCAGTTTACACGTAGTTTTGGAAGCGCATTGTAAGGGGGGGGGGCCTAGGGGGCGCTCCTTCTCTCCTCGGGGCCTTTACCATGAGCGTGACGTTCGTGTATAGTAAGATTGTTAATAATCTATTTATATCTCACTTTAGTCGCTTTCAAAGAAATCGTTAACGAGTGGAAAACGATGACGTCAAACGTTTTGGTCTCTTCGGGGACGAAAAAAAGATAAAAGAATAAAAAAAAAGGCGCTCCAGCCAAGGTCTCTCGCTCCTACTAATAAAAGAAAAAAATGGCGACTTATTCCAAGAACGTTCTTGAAATATAGAACAACGGGCAAGGCTTCGTGTTAGGGCAGCAGTTGCATGGATTGGCTACAAAAAATAAGCTTAATTTAGTCGATAAAGATGTAGCACTTTCTCTTATAATTAAGTCACAAAAAACTTAATTTAGATAGAAGTTAAGGAAAAAAGTGTTTACTACATACTCTTAATATCTACGTAGTAAATTACGTTTACACGTAGACATGAATAAGTCTGAGAAATACATATTTTTATTCATGACTTACTTCGTAATAAAGTTGACTAATTGTAGGTAAAGTATGTAACTAACTAAATGACGGCATGTAAACGCAGTCATCGCATCGAGAAAAAATATATTTTGAAGTCTATCACAAAAGCCTAATTTTAAGTAAATTTTGTACAGAAAAACGTATCGCAATATGCATAACTTCGCAAAAATACATTTTGGAACACATTCGAGTAGGATAAATGCATTTTTTTGGAGTTTTAATAACAAGCTTTAATAATAAAATTTCTATTTTGAATTTTATTAAAATACCAAAATCTAATTTTAAATAAATTTTATCCAGAAAAAACGTTTAGCAGTATGCAATTTTGCAAAAATAAATTTGGAACACATTCGAGTAGGATGAATGCATTTTTTGGAGTTTTAATAACAATCTTTGATACCAAGCTTTAATAATTAAAATTCTATTTTGAATTTTATTAAAATACCAAAAGCTAATTTTAAGTAAATTTTATCCAGAAAAACGTTTCGCAATATGCATAACTTCGCAAAAATACATTTTGGATCACATTCGAGTAGGATGAATGCATTTTTTTGGAGTTTTAATAACAAGCTTTAATAATAAAACACATTTTGAAATCTAATAAAACGTTTTGCAGTATGTATAACTTCGCAAAAATACATTTTGGAACACATTCGAGTAGGATGAATGCATTTTTTGGAGTTTTAATAACAAGCTTTAATAACAATCTTTAATAATAAAAATTCTGTGTTGAATTTTAGTAAAATACCAAAAGCTAATTTTAAGTAAATTTTATCCAGAAAAACGTTTTGCATTATGTATAACTTCGCAAAAATACATTTTGGATCACATTCGAGTAGGATGAATGCATTTTTTAGAGTTTTAATAACAACCTTTGATAATAAAATTTCTATTTTGAATTTTATTAAAATACCAAAAGCTAATTTTAAGTAAATTTTATCCAGAAAAACGTTTAGCAGTATGCAATTTTGCCAAAATACATTTTGGAACACATTCGAGTAGGATGAATGCATTTTTTAGAGTTTTAATAACAAGCTTTAATAACAATCTTTAATAATAAAAATTCTGTGTTGAATTTTATTATAATACCAAAAGCTAATTTCAAGTAAATTTTATCCTGAAAAAACGTTTAGCAGTATGCAATTTTGCCAAAATACATTTTGGAACACATTCGAGTAGGATGAATGCATTTTTTGGATTGTTAATAACAAGCTGGAATCTAATAACAAAACATGTATTTTGAATCCAATTTCACTTGGAAAAACAGGTTTTCAAAATAGACAGCCAGCTTAGGATACGAGTCTATTTCAATGAGAAAAATGCATTTCCAGAATCTCAAAACTATTTTTCACAATAAAGCATGGTAAAAATGAGTGTGAAGAGTTGATGAATCTGAGGATCAGAGGAAAACCTCATTTTCATGTCACTAAACACAATAATAAATGTGTCTCAATTCAATTCAATTTGTCACCTACTTGGCATAATTTGTGAAATCAATATACAAAATAAAAATAAGATGAAGTATTTAAAAAAAATATAATTTGGAGTATAAATGAGGCTGTCCCCCAAATCCCCTTTGACTAATGGAAGAGAGTGAGATGATGCCCTAAAAGAGGCCATCTTGTTTTTTATCCTCCCCCCACCCCCCCCCTCGACCCCCTCGACCACCCCCCCACCCCTCCCTCTTCTGTCTGCCCTCGTAAATCATTCGTCTTAAGACGTAAACACAAAAATGGCGGCCGAAAAACAGAAAAGAGTTCGACGAAGATGCTAATGACGGAAGAGAGGAAGAGAACGTTCCAATGGAATGACCTCGACTTCTTGACCTCAACTGACCAGTCAACTTTTGACCCGGTCAAACCCCGTGTTTTGCTTTAAAACGAGCTGCCCCCCAGCGAGGATTAATAGCGGATTAATAAAGGATTAATCCCAGACGAATTCACCCGGCTCATTAAGAAATGAATTTCTAATTTCCGAGTTTAATAATTAGAAAGGGATCTTACAAATCCTCGCATTAACTAATGAAATTATTGTGGCAGAAATTCATCCGAGATGATTGAAGATTCAGCCCAACAACGTTGTAACCAACAATATTTATTTAAAGCTGAAAACATAATGATCGCAAAACGTTGCTAATAATACGACCATCAGAGATGTTCTCATATGTTATTTGTCATATTTACGAATGAAATCTGATTGAAATTTGAGACAAAATCATCTATTCAGAGCCCAATTTCATAAAAATTATAAGTGCATCAAAGCGTTGATGAATCTGAGGAGCTGTGAGGAGTTGAAGTCAACGATTAATCGAGTATCGTGCCATTCGTGAATATAATAATTACAAACATCGATATTTTCATTATAAAAATAACTCAATGTTAGCACCACATTTTGGTAAAACCGTATTTTAAATTACATCTCATGACAGGAAAACTTGAGCTGATTATCATATTCATCAACTCTTCAAACTCATTTTTATGAAATGCGATGAATGAATATGTTTTTTTGAAAATGCATTTATTTCATTGAAATACACCCTAAATAAGCTATATATATAAGATATATCATATATCAAAATACACGTATCGTTATTAAACATGACTCCATCCTACTCGAAGATGTTCCAAAATGCATTTTTCTCATTGAAATGCATCCTTAATAGGCTATATTAATTGAAAATCTGTTTTCAAATAATATCATATCATATATAAAAATATATATTAAACAAGACTCCAGCAAATGCATTCATCCTACTCGAGCATGTTCCAAAATGCATTTTTCTTATTGAAATGCATCTCCTAAATAGGCTATATGAATTGAACATTGTTTTCAAATGATATGATATCATATATCAAAATACACCTATCGTTATTAAACATGATTCCATCCTACTCGAAGATGTTCCAAAATGTATTTTTCTCAATGAAATTCACTTATAAAATTAGGTTTTTCTGAATTTTAGACTTCAAAATATTTTTGATAAAATGACCATCATAGTGATATATTCATTCGTGTTATTTATTAATGATCATATACGGGCTGGCTAGTTTATAGATTTAGATAACACGCATCATCCTCAAATTTGTCACAAATTCATTATCAAATTTGTGTTTTACATGGAACGTAAACGGTTATTTTTGTCGCTCCCCTTAAAATTTGATTGTTGTGGGTTACAACGTTATTCGGTGGAGATCTTCAATTCAACTCCATGTATATTTCCTTCACGAAAAATCGAAATTCAGCTATTTATTTCACATGATCAACATCAGATGGGCCTAATGCGCAAAGTTTCAGTTTGGCTAACATGGAGCAATTCGAATGTTATTTATTGTTGGAAAAAATTATTTTTTAAAATTAATACTTATGTCTCAAATTGTAACAAAAGAATCTTTCGTGAATTTACGGCATGTGCGTGTCTTTTTTACTCAATTTCATTGCTTCGTAACAAAAAGCTTCAATTTCTTATTTTCTTCAAACAAAAAAAAACAACCAAAATACAAAAAAAAAAAAAAAAAAATGAAAGAAAAGAGAAGAACGGCGAAAAAAATAATAATAAAAGTTATTTGTTTCTTGCAAAGGTCAGTTTCTTGCCCCGTGTATTTACACAATACCTACGTTGCAGGTCCCGTTATTTGATTTGCGCTTTAATGAAAAAAGCTGCAACTAATGAAAAACGACACGTGATTGGTCGACGCCATCATTAGTCACTTTAATCTAGGATTAAAGTTGTCGAGTGAGGACTAGCATGGATAAACCAACAGACGGATTATTACGACACATTTTTATCAAAATCAATTACACGAATTTTTCTCCAAATTTGCCATAGTTGAACAGGGTTCGCCCAGAAATACCATAATCAACTTCCCTGACTTTTTTTAAAAAAAATTTTAAAGGTTTTAAAGACAAATTTCCCTGACCATTACAAATTGGAAAATATGGCATTAGCCGGTGTAATAAGTGTTATGTTTATTTTAAATGTTTATTATTTTAATATTTTAAGTTAATATTTTAAGATGAACACCAATTTCAATAAGGAGCCAGCAAGAAAGCACACATTTTAATAAAAAAAACTTCAAATTTAGATGCGTTTTTCAAATTTGCAATTTTATCATTGATAGAGTGCTGGCTTCAAGTGACAATTTGAGTTTCTTGACTTCTGTGTCAAAAGATTTGTTAAATTTACCTAACATTTTTAAAATAAATCAATCTTCCCTGACTTGTCCATGCCTTTTCAACTTCCCTGACTTTCCATGGTTTTAAAGACAAATTTCTTCGACCATTAAAAATTGGAAAATATGGCATTTGCCGATGTAATAAGTTATGTTTATTTTAAATGTTTATAAACATAAGATGAACACAGATTTCAATAAGGAGCCAGCAAGAAAGCACACATTTTAATAAAAAAAGAATTTTAAATTTAGATGTGTTTTTCAAATTTGCTATTTCATTATTGATAGAGTGCTGGCTTCAACGGGTAGTTTGAGGTTCTTGAATTCTGTGTCAAAAGATTTGTTAAATTTCCCTAGCATTTTTAAAATAAATCAATCTCCAATGACTTTTCCTAAATTGTCCATGCCTTTTTATAATCCTCGTTTTTATGATATATAACTTATAGGGGCAGGGATAAAATCTTAGATTAAAGTTAACGAATAGTCCAACTTTTAGTTTTAGTTTTTGGTTTTATAAATTTTGATGACATCAGACCAGTTTGGAAGAAAAATATCATTTCAAATGACAAATTGAATTCGACAACGTTTGGAATTCAAATTATATATAAAATTATATTTTCTATATATTTTCTATATAATTTGAAATAAGTTTGCTTATATTTTAGACGTATTACTTACGTAGATTTAATCGCTTAACGAAATTTTTATTAATGTTTCTCTACCGTATATGTTTTTCATATTTTTCACATTATATTTAAGAAAAACTTGTAATATGTACACGTATATACAAAGGGGAATTTGAAAAACGCCGAAGTGGAACAAACTGGATTTATTTTTTTCAAAATACCAAAGTTGAATAAGAAGCCCTAGCGCTCTCTGGGGCCCTTAAGGACCCACTCGTAATGCGACGGACCGTGAAATGGATTTCGCAAAAATATATCAAAATCACGAATTGAATTAATTTCCTAGGGGAGCTGCGAGCATTGGCTGCTATTAAATTTGGTAAAAAATAGTAAAATAACCTTTAAAATTATTTTTCCGAGATATAATTTACTTTTTGAACATTTTAAGGTAGTGCTATCAAATTTGGTAAAAAATAGTAAAATAACATTTAAAATTATTTTTCCAAGATATAATTTACTTTTTGAACATTTTAAGGTAGTGCTATCAAATTTGGTAAAAATAGTAAAATAACCTTTAAAATCATTTTTCCGAGATATAATTTACTTCGGTCAAAGAACATTTTGAGGTGGCTATCAAATTTGGTAAAAAATAGTTAAATATATAACCTTTAAAATTATTTTTCCAAGATATAAATAATTTACTTTTTGAACATTTTGAGGTGGTGCTATTAAATTTGGTAAAAAATTGTAAAATAACTTATGTTTTTCGACGAGAGTCATGCGTTAATGAGTGTTTCGTGTGTATAATTAGCGAGTTACGCTGTAAAATTTACGCCAATCCCATTAGGTCATTATAAGTTTGATGTTTGGTCGAAGAGCAGGTCATTAGCACCCCTTTAATGACATTTAATATCCTTAATAACGTTAATGACAACTCAGAAAATACATCGCGTGTATTTAATGCGCTTTTTATATCGATTCATTACTATTTACGATATAATAAATAAAGATGAAATACGAAAGTATTATTTTTGTATACAGCATTTTTTCACGCTCGCATACTTTCCGATTAATCTAACGAAACGGGATTACGTTCATTAATAGTAGGCGTTTTAGTGTTATTATACATTGTATACATGTATACATGGGCATGGGCTTATTATACGTACTCAAACAGGTCTTATTTTGGTTTACTAATCCCATTCAAAATAGGTCATTACCAATAAGTAAATAGAAACTTTTTAAATATTGCATAAACACCCACGCAGTATACAAATATACACCGTATACAGATATAATAATAATAATAGATATAATATAATTTTTCCACTTATTTATATATCTCTTAGTCATTTTATAATGTCACCAGATAGCCATTTCATACGTGTATATTTTACTCCCCTCTGATATTTATCTATCTTTTTCATCCAATTTATACATTTTGTAACAATGTTCTGAAACTGCCTAAGTAATACATCATATTCCTACGCCTTAAATTATACACGATGTGACATCGATATCGCCGGTACGTTTATCGATCTTTATTCCAAAGAGAAAAAGGAGAAGAAAAAGTTATATATATAGGCGTATATATAATTCAGTCAATATGTATATATAGATCGGAGTAATTGTATACATTTCCAGCGGTTCCTTTTTGAATCGATATATTGACCAATCAGGGCCCGTGTTTACTTCCAATTGAGATACGTGGTACAGCATTACGTCTTTATTCTTTATTGCATCTTTTTTTTCTTTAAAAATCAACGATTCGAATAAGTTGTCACAGCGAGCTAGCAGTGATTGCCTGTCAGTCAGGGGCAGCTATTTCACAAATGACAGTTTTAGGTTAGTTCTGCTTAGGTTAAGCCAACAAATATAACTTATTTAACTATCCGCAGTTAGGACAGGTGTTATTTCCTCACTAGGCAATGTAACTACATCTGAAATTGTTCCGCCGCAACCGGCATCGCGCATCTATTCAGACGGGTCAACAACAAAAATGGACCGCGCTGTAAACCGTAAAAGTACAAATGCAGTTTTTGTGGGGTACAATGTACATTTGCACCCCATATATCATATACAGTAGAACCTGTCTTAACTTATACTGTGTACCTCCATAACCTAATATCAGCGGCCGGTCCCGAGCTCGTCCCCATGCTTGATTAATGTCCCTGCCTAAGTCAATAACCTGTCTAAACCGATACGCGATGCCCGGTCATACAGTATTGATTTAGACAGGTTCTACAGTATGTACCCAAAGAGATGAAATGTATACTCATACGTACCCCTAGGAACACGTATCAAGAGTACGCGTGCAATCAACATACTGTACGTACCCATTGGGTGTGTTTATTGTTTCAAAACATTTGTACCCTTAAGGTGCAACATTTCTACTTTTTCCGTTTAGAGTGTGCGTGCGTGTGTATGAGGCTTTAGGGCGCAAGGCCTACGAGGCTAAATGGCGTCCGAACAGCGACGTAAACATAGCAACAGCAGCATTGCGAAACAACTGCGAGAAGGAAACAATAGTAATCACAGCCAGTATTGAAACTACATACAGCACGACGTTTCGCAGAGTGAACTGCTTCATCAGGTGCATCTTTATTTCACAGAAATAAACAACAGACAAAAGAAAGAAACGAGAAGGAAACAGGATGTAACTAGCAAACAGGCATGGCGAAGAAATGAAATATGAGAAGGGGCGGGGACGGTCGTGACCGATTTGGAAGGGGAAGTGACCTCGACATTCGCCCAAGGGCTGTGGGAACCATGAAAACCACAGCGAGGTCAGCTGACCCGGGGAGCAAACCCCAGATCTCCCGACCGCAGGCAGAGACGTTAACCAAATGACCAACCTGCTCGGTATCAGTTTAGAGTGGAGGTGAGAGTGGAGAGGAGGGGTGCACCGAGACCGGGTCAGTGCTTAGGGAAGCAGTGCACCTCCCCCTGCCCCTTACCAACACGACCCGGGCCATCCCGGGCCCATCCGCCAGCTACATGTGTAGCCAGTTAGCGAATGCCTTTTCTCTTCCACAACGGAGGATTTTTCGACTACAACTATACTCGCTGTGCAACTCCATGTACACCGTACACGCGCGCGGATAACGAGCGCCGAGCCACATCTAAAAATAGCTCGTTTTCTGGCGAGAGAAAGAAAAAAAGGCCGAGTGCACGTCGTCCCCCCTCCCCCCTGCCACCTCACCCCCTCCTCCTCCTCCTCCTCTTACCCCACACACCCCATCCTCCCTCAGCCTGTGGATCCACGGCGAAAGAGAGAGGTTGTTTCTCTCTCGTGGATCACAGCCAGAAAATCGACCGTGGATTTGCACTCCGGGCACGACACCAGCGCCACCCGTCGTCCACCGACAGCATTCGAAAACATACGGAATAAAAGGACCGCGAAAGGACTATCGCTGAAATGGTGGACATGTAAGACCGGAGGAGTTGCGAGAAGGAGGTTTCAGTAGAACCAAGAAGTGATGGTACTGAAGGGCAGCCAATCGGAGAGACGCGACTCGTCGATTAGCGCTTACGTGTTTCTTCAGTGGGTGAAAGTCCGTTCTGTGGCACTGATTGTATGCAACTAGGCTAAATCAATCGCCAACAGGTGATTGGTCCCTATTGGTCGGCACATTTGACCCAGTTCCATCACTTTGTGGTTTTACTATGGCCGGCTGCAGACGAGCGGTGTTTTGACGCAGGGACGCAGCGTTTTTTCGACGTGACCAGAGCGTATTGGTATGGGGTATGGTTGTTGTAATCCATCTAGATAGTTGCTATGCACAGTGTTTGGGTGGACATCGACTTTCTCATAGCCTAAGGCTAATCTTTGGAAGAAACATCTGGTCGCATTCCAGATGGATGCACTCGGCCATGTTGTGCCATGTCTGTAGTTTACCCTAAAGGTTCAATCCACCAAAGTGGAATTTGCAATTGAAGTAAATTGGCGGTGAAAGACCTGATCTCATAACACCGGACGTGTCCGCGCAGTAACCGGATGAGTGTGAGTGGTAGCTACCAGTTATCTAGTCACGGTGCTTTTAAAATGGATAAAAATTGAAAAGTGCCATCGAAGGGTAGTGGGTAATCCACCCGACTGAACAGATGGTATCAACGTGGATAAGTTTCCGAATGATGGGCACGATGCGCGGTCACCAATCATTTAACACTGACACGCAGCCCATAGTAGACATCGACGATAGAATTAAATGAATATGACACAAAAATCCCCAAGATTTACAGTAGGCAGCCTCCTCAAAAAACTCTCGATGGGTGCTGGCCATGACAACCTTGCCTGGAAGTCCATTCGACATTCTCCGAGCCCTAGCGGACAAGAAGAAATGTGTGTGTATGAGGCTTTAGGGCGCAAGGCCTACAAGGCTAAATGGCGCCCGAACAGCAACTTAAACATAGCAACAGCGGCGTTGCGAAACAACTGCGAGAAGGAAACAATAGTAAATGAATTCAATCACAGCCAGTATTGAAACTACATGCAGCACGACGTTTCACAGAGTGAACTGCTTCATCAGGTGCATCTTTATTTCATAGAAATAAACAGCAGACAAAGGAAAGAAACGAGAAGGAAACAGGATGTAACTAGCAAACAAGCAAGGCGAAGAAATGAAATATGAGAAGGGGCGGGGACGGTCGTGACCAATTTGGAAGGGGAAATGACCTCGACATTCGCCCAAGGGCTGTGGGAACCACGAAAACCATAGCGAGGTCAGCTGACCATTGGAACAAACCCCAGATCTCCCGACCGCAGGCGGGGACGTTAACCAAATGACCAACCGGCTCGGTGGTGGTTATTTGTACTGACAGAATGGTATAGCGAGATGAGTTTTTGTCACACCTGAATTCCTGATGATATTTTTAGCGCAATTTGCCCGTCTCTTATTTTGCATGGCCCACGGATTCAGCAGCGTTCATTCGGTCGCTTTTTGTATCGATCGTTTCAGACACTCAGGATTTTCCTCTCCATCCCATTGACGTCATTTGGTCCCCCTCCAACAAAACCCCTCCCCACCACCGTCCCCTGGCCCCGCTTTAGCACGTCGTACTAGAGGGGGGTGCGGTGGATTTTTATGAATGAAAATAGGCGCGAGGAGGAAGAGGCCCCTCCTCTTCTCCTCCTCTTCAACTCTTCATTCACCAGAAGCCCAAGGTCGTCCTCGGAGCATCACACACACACACACCATACTCACACTGACGCCCTATAGCTCGCACTGGCTTTTAGCACTTCCGTCGAACGAAGCGATTAGGGATAAAAATGGTGGAGGCCATTTTGGGGGATGAAAGAATATAATACAGCGGGTTTCATACGCCACTAAGTTAGACGTGATACAAAACTATGTACACTGAAAACACTGAAAATCTATTTCTATTAATCACTGAAATCAGCAAAATCACATTTAAGACATTTTGTCTCCACGTAAAATAGATGACTACGTGTATTTGGTTATACGTTCATTTTGTCATTACGGTGCAACCAGCGCCGTGTGTTACGTAGAATATTTCAAATTACTTCGTTAAGGCCCACGTGATACAAAACTATGTACACTGAAAACACTGAAAATCTATTTCTATTAATCACTGAAATCAGCAAAATCACATATAAGACATTTGGTTTCCACGTAAAATAGGTGACTACGTGTATTTGGTTATACGTTCATTTTGTCATTACGGTGCAACCAGCGCCGTGTGTTACGTAGAATATTTCAGATTACTTTGGTAAGGCCTATCGAAAGTGCGTTGCGGTTTTGCGAACCGCAATCCTGATCAACATATTGAAATATTTTTTTTAAACATTAAGAGGGACTTACGTTTAATTGGATGTGCTTTTGACAACTTGTGGGACTGCGTATGATATTACTAAAAACGATAATTTTACGTTTGACTTTTGACTTTGCTTTATGAGCGATAGATGGCAGCAGCTGCCGTCTGAATGGGAACATAAGAGACCTAGAATTTAAAACAATTTTAAAAACGAAATGTCTTTTAATTTTATATAGAGCAGGAGCTTACTATCAATATAAACTTTGAATTGAAACATTGAGTTTCATTTGAAATTATCATATCTGTCCAAAATTATAACAATTCAATTGCAAAAAATCACAATGTCATTATTGACATGTTCCACAGAACTGCTCGCTTCAATTGATAGCTCGAGTTTCTTGACTTCTGTGTATAAAATAAATCAATCATCCCTGATTTTTCCAGGTTTTCCAGGTCTGGAGGAAGCCTGGCTGGTGGTTGGCCAGCTCAATAAATAAATTACACTAAATAACGGGTTAGTTTAAATATATAACGAAAAAGTGAAAAACACAAGAATAATAAATTTCATAAATCAGAAAAAAATTTAAAATGAGAAATAAACCCATCCCCTGAAAGGGGGCAAACAATACGTACAGGGTTGCAAGCATTGTTTGCCGACCTAATTTGGCCCACATTTGAAAGTTTTCGAGCAGTTCAACTATAAACTATGATGTCTGAAACAGAATCCCTATTCCCAAACATTGCAATATGTCCCAAATTGACCAAGATCTCCATACACGTTTCACCAAACAAGATCAATGTCAAATATTGTAAAACAGTAATCAATTATAAATTTTTAAACTTATCAATTTATCCACGATGAGAAAATGATGAAAGTTTCAACGATGCAAGATGAAAAATACAGTAACGAAATTGCATCAATTTAGAAATTTCTCGCACATCTGTGCACATTGTCACAAATACGCGACATGATGAAAGTATTTAAATGCATAAAATAGTAGCCGATTAGAAATGTTTTAATAAATATGTGAAATATAAAACATTAAATTATTAAGCCGCAATAAATTTATTACATTTTATTGAAATGCGCATGTTGATATTTTACCATAATATGACAGTCTTACTCTACTTCCATTCATCAAAATTTCATGATTAGCAAAATACATCCGTATTAAACAGTATCAATGGATATTATAAATCTCTTCATAATATGTATCAATTTTTTTAAACAATTTTTTTCATGACCCTATATGACTCAAAAATGGTCTTATATGGCATTCCAGACCCCATATATGGTCTTATACATGGCCATACATGGGCATATATGGCATTCAAGACCCCATATATGGCCATCACATGGGCATATACTGTATAACAGATATAATCCCATACATGGCCCTATTACATTTTTCCCACAATATATGAAACAAACAACATTTTTTGATAAAATTTTCTTAAAATACAGCGAAAACTTGGCAAATTAATACTTTCAAATATGAAGTGCTCCATTTCCCACCGGGCAACACATTTGCGAGAAATATTTTACTTCTGCAAATATAGGGCTCCAGGAATGGGCTTTTTCTTCGTTTCTGTATCGATTGTTTTTTAGCAGAATCGTTATTACCTGAAAAAGGGCTCTTTTATCGATATAATGCCCGCCAGGTGTCACTTCTTAGAAACGCACTCTTTTTCGCTTCCACTCAATTCGTCCATTTTAACAACGGGGTTCAATGGGATGTAAATTGTGAGTTAAAGGCAATTCAGTGTCAGTTACCAAGGTTACGATTTCACCTCATCGATCGACAATTAGACAAATTCGAGGGAAATTTCGCTCAATTTTTCGCCTCCAGGAATTTGGCCAACAGAGATCGCTTTTCGGAAATTCACACCAGCAATTCCACATAATTCGCATAAATTACGAGGGACACTTTACGAAGAAAAATCACAGATAACACATTTCGAGGAGGAATTTATCAGAGTGGAAGGACGTGAATTTCAAGAGGGTGGAAAGAAAAAATACGAAAATTTGGAAACCAATTTGAGAAGAACGTTGACAAATCAAATATGCATTGAGATGCGTGCATTTTAATCTAAACTAAAGTTAATTATAATACTATGGGGTTTACATTTTCGAGTTCTCGATAATCAGGTTAAGTACGTACGTTAATTAAAAAAGTCGAACACTCATTAAGGTTAACCTTTTCAATTTTAATCAATTCCCTTAAATTAATTTGATGTATTATTTAAATATATTTTTTGGATGAAATTTTCAATCAATTTAACAATCTAAGTAATTTTCAAAATGAAATTTTAATTTTGAATTATAACTAATTTTTTTAAATTAAAGAGTTGAAGTTGCTTTAAAACTGAATTACGGTAATACATTTCAAAAATTACAAATTCGGAAGTTGAATTCCATTTCAATCATACATCGTAAATTAAAAAAGTGGAACACTCATTAAGGTTATACCTTTTCAATTTTAATCAATGCCCTTAAATTAATTTGATGTATTATTTAAATATATATTTAGAATGACATTTTAAAAGTACACTCGTAGCTCGTACATTGAATTTAATAATCGAAGTCATTTTCAAAATGATATTTTCGTTTTGAATTATAACTAATTTTTTTAAAAAAAAATTAAAGCGTTGAAATTGGTTTTAAACTAAATTACGATAATACATTTCAAAAATTACAAATTCGGAAGTTGAATTCAATTAGAATAATACATCATAAACATTCATCAAATCTCCAAATTGAAAATCATTATCATTTCAGTTTTGAATGCTATTTGAATGAAAACAAATTAAATTTTAAAATGACTGTCATATCGGATTTGAAATTAATCAAAAGTCTATTAATTTTTCATCATTTCGTCATTGAAGTCAATAATGTTAAGCTGTGATAGTATGACCTTTTTTGAATTTGAACATGGAATTAATCTCGATACTGCCTTTCAAACTATTTGTAAAAATCTGATAACACTTTTTGAAATTGATTGCCCGCATTCGTTTTACGAGACAAAATGATTTTTAAAAACCCAATTTTGTAAACGAAACATTAGCTAATCGATTTCTAACATAATAGATACATCAAGCCCTTGGCAGTGTCCATTATACGGTCCTTCAATCCATATTTGCTCATTGAAGTAGATTTCATACTCGTAATGATTTTTCTTTTGGCACAACTGACATGTGCGTTTAATCAAATTCTGCGAATGTGAAGCTGATAAAAAACAATTTTTGTGAATGACACGTCCTTTTAAAAAGCCATTTATGTCAATGGAAAGTCGTTTATTATTCATTTTGTTCAAATAAATTATTTAGATATGCATTTCTCTGACAGAAATCAATAATAAGTTTCTTTTTCTGAGATGTCAAAATCCATTTTTTCTGAATGGCATTTACTTTAGTCACCCATTTTACCAACAAATACTTTCTTAACTTTCCAATTTTGTCAATAAAATGTATTCATAAAATGAACTACAAATCAAAAATCCATTTTAGGTGTTATGAACCAAGGTTCAGAAAACTTATTTATCAATGAAACTTCGTTTTCCGTCCATTTTTATGAATGAAAATAACTTCAAAATAATTTTTGCTGTTCTAAAATCACTTAAAAATATATTTTTTTTAAATGAGTCCCACTTTTGAATACCCATTTTCTGTTTCGATATATATCGTATACGTAAACTATTTAGTACACTATACATGTACAACCATTTTACCAACAAATACAGTGTACTTTGTTAATTTTCCAATTTTGTCAATAAAATGTATTTCCAAAATGAACTGCTCTGATACAAAATCAAAAATTCATTTTGGGTGTTATGAAGCAAGGTTCATAAAACTTATTTGTCAATGAAACTTCGTTTTCCGCCCATTTTTATGAATGAAAATAACTTAAAAAAACTAGCTGTTTTAAAATCATTTAAAAACATATTTTTTTTAAACGATTTCCACTTTAAAACACCCATTTTCTGTTTCGATATACATCGTATACGTAAACTACACTCTAAACGAAAAAAGTACAAATGTTGAACCTTAAGGGTACAAATGTTTTGAAACTATATACACACCCTAAGGGTACATACGTACATTTGTACCCCACAAAAACTGCATTTGTACTTTTACGGTTTACAGTGTATTTAGTACACTATACGTAGTTTAAGACCCAGCTATCAAATTAAATACAATTTGATCGACAGGGTGGGTGGGGTCGCCCATAAACGGTCCATTCCCTCGAAATTGACACGAATTAGTTTCCGAGCCATTAAACGGAGTTGGGCGGTGAAGCAGTAGCTCAATTTGCAGTATTTTCGTTTTCCACGCACACGTAACTGCGAATGCACATCCCACGTATCGGTTTAGCCATTCCATAATTAAATAAATTAAGCAAATCTACTCAATTCCGCTAATAACCGGGCCCGGGGCCATTAGCGAATGGAGTTGCTTCCCAGCAGGCACCGCGGCCATTTGCATTCTCAGGGGGCTACTATTAGAGACACGGACGGAAATGCATTTGTGGAGGGAAATATAGGCCACCCGAAGAGTGCACTCAAAACACACTCATTCACAACACTTTATCCATCTTTACATCCACTCCACTTTATGCCCTTTCGTGAACCCCCAATTCAATTCCTATACTGTGGTGGTGGTGGTGGTAGCGGTAGTGGACTAGTGGTAGTGGTGGTTTTGGGCACAAAGCATTAAAGCAAAAAATCCCTATACCGTATTCTCGCGTTCAACAGAAAGACGATCAACAATAGTTAAATCGGCTGTTATGTGTTCAGCGAAAGCGGTTGTTCACTACTTGGGATTCTCACACTTCACCTTCCAGCACTAAGTGAAGCCATACGAATGGCTCTAGAATCTAGAGATGATCAACACTAGTGTTTAGGATGATGGATGGGGAAGATGACATAGAACGTCCTCATCGCGCATGGTAGATGATGCGAAGGATCGGTGTAGTTATACGTGTATCTAGTCTGCGGAGACATAACCACGTAAGACAGGAAAGACATCATAGGCGTGACTGGCATAGTTTTGAACAAATTTTTATTTTTTATAATCATCACATTACAAATACAGAAGTCCCCACACCACCGGGGCCATCGTGAGGGGGTGGCCGGTGGCAAGAAAGGAACCAAAAGCCGACTGCCGGGCAGCAGCAAAGCGGGGACGCACCAAAAGGATGTGCCTAACGGCAAGCAGTACGCGGCACCGAGGGCAGCGAGGGGTTGGCCCACCGAGCAGCAAGAAACAGCGGATCGGGCGAGTATGCCCCACCCACAGTCGTGTCAGCACAACAGCCTTCCCCTCTAGTCAGGTCGGGGAGAACTGGGAAGGAGTGAATGGAGGGCCACGGGCGGAAAAGCTTGTTGAGCGGTGGGCAAAGCAGATTGGTGCTCCGAGCTGCATGGACCAGCTGCATGGACCAGGGACAGCAGGTCCATAAAAAGGACAGACAGAGTGCGCGGATCTCTGGAGAGTGCGGTCAGTTGCCTCGTTGCCAGCAAAGCCACAGTGACCGGGCACCCAACAAAATGCCACAGAAAACCCCGCCACAGCCAGTCCTCCTAACAGGGACAGGGCAACCTGTTCCAGCTTCGCCCAACCCTGGCCTCAAATAAATATCAGGGGCATTGAAGACACCCTGCGAAAGTGCACGAGTAAACAATTGTGGCCATGCTCCAAAATGTGGCAGCCTATCAGCAGCGCGGATTGTGACACACGTGACTTTGCAGTAGTTAAGTACAAATTTTGCGAACCAGCACAAAAGAGCCAGGAGAGTCAACCTAGTTGTGTGTGGTGTGTGTGGATTTGGGGGGCACAGTGCCTGCAAGGCAAAATGGTGCCCGAACGATACGAAACAGATGGATAAATAGAAATATACAAGAAAAAGACAAGGACAGTGTAAAAGCTAAAAAGGACAAACAGCGACACAGAAGTAAAAATCTATCAATAAATTTTAAAACAAGGCAACAAGGAAACAAAACAAACGGGGGAGTGAGGAAAGGAGGGGGGCCGGTCCCCAGTTCCAAGTCAACCCAGTTGCCTCCGTGGGAAATACCCTGTTACCCGTTGAAGGAAAGGGGGAAAACCCCGTCGTAGGTCAAAGGTGGCCTAATTTGAGGCGATGTTGAAGCAAATCTAGGCAGAGTTCGCTGGAGACTGCGGTTGAAGGATGTGAGGAGGCAGAAAGTGGCAACGTTGTCGACGGCGATGATTTTCTCCCATTTATTTTCCATCCTCATGGCAACTTCATCGATTGTTCGCCTTCGTTTCAAAAAATGCTCCAATGCGGATCTGCTATATATAGGCGATGGCGTGTGCGTGACCTTTTAGAAAGACGCCTCAGACGACCGGCAAAAATGCAGGAAAAAAATGGCGAAACTGCCAGAAGTGTCAGCGAATTCACACGTAGCTACGTGTATCGGAGAAGATTAGCACGGCTACGTGGTGCGGAAATCAATGAATGAACGAATGGCTGAAAATTACGACTTAAATCCCTATTCTTTTCCATACTGAAAAATGTCATCCGGAGGTTGTTTCTGGAATACTAAAGTTAGGAAACAGAATGAGGGAAATGAGCCCGCCGTAGCACCGGACGCATTCGGTAGCATCATCTGGCCGCGGATTCGCTCCGACGGATGAAACTGCCAGCAAATCCGTCGATAAATTGCCTCCAGATCTCGATCCGCCAAATGAGCATCGGCAGATATCGATTCGCTCCGACGGCGATTCTTCGGATGTGATTTCCCAGCGACGAAAACAGATCACGTGGATCGCCTTTTGTTTTCGCCTCCAGACGTCGTCGGGTAAACAATCCGAAGAACAAACAACGCAGTGCTCGATTCAATTCAACGCAGCTACGGCGCTACACTCTATTTTTAATTCAATTCAATTTAATACTCCCACTGTCAGCACCTGAGGTGCCATGTGGTGGGGGGGTCGTTTAACCCAAATACATATGTTACATTAAGTTTTTGATATATACAACAGAGATTTACAATACAAAAAATGAAAAAATACATACTTAAGGACACAACATGGAAAAAGTACATATATCCCTAGACTAGCATATGTATTTATACACACACTAGTGACCTGCCCTCCAAAATGAAAACACAACACAAAATTACTATACTTTACACAATATACAAAATACATCGTTCATTCTACGTAGCAGACATGTCACTAAACTGAACTTCCAGTAACTTATGGCTTGTTCTTGGCAGTCCATTCCAGCGACGAATTGCACGGGGGAAGAATGACCAATACAACGCATCTGCGCGAGCACGGGGTTCCAACAAGGGGTTTGAGCGATGCGTCCTGCCACCTTTATGGTTGCGGAAGAATATCTCTTGCACCAGATTAGCATTGCCAGGCTGGGCAAATTTCTCAAACAGTCCGATACTTAGTTCCTCTCGTCTCGATCGCCCTCATGGTGTCCCACTTCAGAGTGGACATCATGTCAGATACGCTGCAATCTCGTTGGAACTGCCCTGTAACAAAACGTGCAGCTCTACACTGTACCATCTCCAGTTTCTGGATTTGGTTAACTCTATGGGGATTCCAGATTGGAGAGCAGTACTCCAGGATTGGGCAAAACGGAAAAAGTACATATGTTGAACCTTAAGCGTCGATACACAAAATTGATTACAGGGAATGCATGGGCTATCATACCAGCAAAGACTAGCCAACTCGACGCCGAACAAAGACGGGCGAAAATCGACCTCAAAACATGTTACAGGTTGCTAAATGAACTGGTCCACGAGGGCCCCACTTCCTCGTTGACAGCCACAAAAACCGTGGGGCTCACATAGGAGCGCCATGACCAAAAAACTTGCCTGGAAAACTGCAAAGAAAAACTGTCGCCATCACTATAACCAGGCCAGGGTGGGGCGTCTCTGGAACCAACTTCCTCAGGACATCGTCATGGCCGGCACCATGCATGCCTTTAACGCCCGTTTACGGGATTTCATAGTGCCAGGATATTTATAAGTGTTTTAAGTGTAACCCTAGTATTCCTTTTCCCTATCTTGCGGAATAAACATTTTATTATTATTATTATTATTAATATTATTAAGGGTACAAATGTTTTGAAACTATATACACACCCTATGGGTAGATATGTTCATCGCATGTGTACCCTTAACACATGTTCCTAGGGGTACATTGCACTTTGAGGTACAAATATTTAAATCATTTCATCCCTTTCGGCACATACATGTATATGATATATGGGGTGCATATGTACATTTGTACCCTACAAAAACTGCATTTGTACTTTTACGGTTTACAGTGTACCACGTGCAGGCATCTGCCAGTTCAAACGGGCGTCGCGGAAGTATCATACGCTGTGATACAAATACTGTAACTTCACTCAACACGGCCATTCAGCAATTCAAATTTGCTCAACGTTTCGCTGATCAAACGGCTTCATCAGGTGCTGTTTTTATTAATAAAAACCAAAATTAACAATCATAAAGATACAGCAGCGCACGAGTGTTGGCTAACGTGCTCGTTTACATACTAAATTTCAACAACAATCCGGGAGAATAAAAACGATCTATGGTACATGCGGAGAAAAATTCACACGATGGTAGGCAACTAGACATGACGTTAGATATCAAAATACGCTTTGATGCCATCGCTGTGACCGATGAAATGTGGAACAAATGTAGGCTTGATTCGTTCAACAAACATTTTATTCAACACATAAACAGTCAGCTCCGGAGAAGCCACGTACGGGGCGGTAGATTTACCGCTACAGCAAAATAACAATGCAATTCCAATGCAATATGCACAATTGAAATAGGGAGATGTCACATTTTTTACGGGTATAAAATTAAGTTTGGTACTTGCATATACAGTATGTGTAAAAAATTGATTATATCAATGAACTTTTCATGCCCAAATCGATAGTTGAAAAACGGAAAATGCATCGTCACCTCAAAACGGCCACCGGTTATTTTATATGACGTCGCCATTTTGCAACTCTACCACTACATTTACTGCGTGATGCAGAACCGTGACGTCATCTGCCATTTCAAAATTCCGCCGTTTTTGTGATTTTTCAACATCAAATGGAGATAGGCAAACAATGCTTACAACCCTGTACGCAGTGTTTGCCCCACCACAGGGGTAGCTTCACTTCTCAATTCAATTCATTTCTCATTTAAAAGTATTCTTCCCTCGTTCTGTAGTTCTTCTTGTATTTTCTTTCCTCGTTTTATGTTGTCCTTCCTTTCTTCCTTTTTTCCTCATCCCGTTCCATTGTTTTTCCCTCTCACTTAAGATGGCGCCCAATGCCACCCGAGTTGATTTCCCTTCTCCATTCCTTGATTTCCTCCTCTCCTCTCCTCTCCTATCTCCTCAATTCAATTCAACTCAATTCAACTCAGTACCCTACAGTCAGCAAATAAATTCAAGGTGGTAGGGGGGTCGTACCCATTTTCCGGAGAATTCTCCTACGTCACTAGCGACTTAGACAACATCATTTTTAAATTGAATTTGAAGTGAATTTACACTATCCTCCTCTCACCTGTTTCCATTTCCTTTCCCATGCCAGTTGTTTCTATCAATGGTGTGTTCGCATATGGTCTCCCCCTTTTTTCCCGAAATAGCCTCGAAGGCGAGCGCCCCCTGGCGCCCGTGACGCACTTCCGGCCCTCATCATGAATGAATCGGGAAGCGACGCCATTCATTATTCATGGCGGACACAATAAAAGGGAGAGAAAAGAGAGATTCCGACGAGAGCGGGCTTTAATCCCGATGGGGGATAGATAAGCGCACAATCGATAACACCAGCGTCGGTAGGCACGTGACCCCTGACGTCACCGGAGAACGAGGGGGGAGGAGGATGAGGAGGAGGAGGAGGAGGATGAGGTGGAGGAGGAGGAGGAATGTAGTCGATGAGACACTCATCATAGGGCACGATGCCTTAAAGGCAAAATAGTGCCCAAACACAGGCACAGATTGTGCTAATCTATATAGAATAACGTGTCAGAAAAATAACTACGGTAGAACCTGTCTAACTCAATACTGCGTAAACTTATAACCTCCATAACCTAATATCAACAGCCGGTCCCGAGCTCGTTCACATGCTTGATTAATGTCCCTGCCTAAGTCAATAACCTGTCTAAACCGATACGTGATCACCCGGTCCCTGCCGTATTGAGTTAGACAGGTTCTACTGTAGGCTATATATTATAGAAAAAAGATACATATACGTTATATACAATAATTTATAGAAAAACATGCAATAACAATATACACTGTATAATAAAATATGCTAGCGAAGCTATTGGGGACATAGCACGTAAGGCACTGGAAGTCTTTCACGGCCTTCGTTCGCGAAGAGGTATACAAGTTTGGGAAAAGCAATAGAAGGTTTGAAGGATACATCTTTATTTCGCGGCTTATAAGAAGTAAATACACCAAGGAGGACTTAATGAATTTTAGTCATCTTTTTGAAATCGGTAATGAGTCTGCCCTTTGGTCAACCTTTCGTATCACCAAATCATTTGTCATAGCCACCTGTTTACTTCCAGCAGATGCTGAAAACTAAGATACTCCTCGCTCCACTAACACCAACAATGCACCGATCCCCCTAAAACAGCTAAAATTAGGTGTTCCTGTTGGAACTGGGGATCGGTGCCAACATGATACTAACCATTCCTTTTCAAACTTCTTACTAATCCCTTGGCCATAGGAATTTGAGCCGCTACTGCTTTGTGCTTCTCTCTACATCTTTATCTCGGTGACAATGCATTTATAGTTGCGGTTTGTGAGACCCGACGCTTCATACCTTCGTACTTGGGGCCGCTGAGGTGTTCACGACTCGAGGGATAACATCTGACCGGAGTCTGATATGATATTTATGTGTCACATGATACATATACAAGGGCGTGATTACAAAGCAGTGATAAAGGGAGTAAAAAAGCGACAGGGGTCAAAGCTGGGTGATCAGGTCACCACTAACGCATGCCCCTGTAGGACTGCGGTGAAACTGAAGCGGTCTATGCCACGCCGAAATGCGCTCAAACTAGTGGCCGATGTAACCTCATCAGGCAGTGCCCGACAAAGGCGCTCCACTCGATTGCTAAAGAAGTGGAAAAGACAGTCCAGACGACATTTTTGGGGTAGCAACTTCAGACCCATGCCTGTTCGTGTAGTACAGCTGGGGGTAACTGTGAAGAATGAAGTACGACAGTTTAGTGGAAAATTTTGGGGACAGTAAGGGAAGCCCACACCCTGATGATCTGATCTATCAGACAACTAGAGATTGCTAACGTGTTAATTTCTCCCTCCCCTTATAGAATGTCCGCCCGTCGAAGATGGTATAGAGAGGTTCGCTTGTCCGACGCCCGATCGCATGGGAAGGTACCGTTGCATCGACGACCACGTCCTGTGCGACGGATTCCTCGACTGTCCCAATTCGGAGGACGAAGACCGGCTGGCCTGCATGTTCTACAAAACGGTAAGTCAAACACTTACTCGAGTCACTCTTCGCTCCATACCCAAGCTCGGTCGGTCGGTTGGTTGTGCAGTTTATGCGGGATGACCGGCTGACTGAAAGGCAATTGAGACCGAGGTGTTGCCGGATAAGCGGCATTTATATTAGTAGACATGTCATTGTAAAACTGACTTTACTGGATACCTTCACCTCTCTTCGAGGGTCATAGGAATAAAATTGTGCGCCTCAGTTACATTCTACGGACGAGCATTTTCTAAAATTAAGGTTTTTAATGAGATATTCCACGCTGATGACATTTACAGTTTCATCCCCCTTTTCTTCGCTACGTTGTAAACGGTGAGGTCGAAAAGTATAACGCGAAGCCATTACTCCTGATTTCTTAGAGCGCGGGGATATCGTCTTAACGACGCAATCTGGAATTAAATGTTGCACGCACGCGGGTCTTTCTGTTAGTCTCACAGTCGGCCTTCTAGGTATTACGCCCGTTAAACCGCACAACCAACCAATCAAAGTCCACCTCACCTCCTCTTTCAATCCCCATGCTGCCTTTAATTCCTCACCTCTTCACCTCCTACCTAATCCTAGAATATAGAGAAGGGCTTCAATAGGTCAACAAGCCCATCCACAGCCTTACCATACAGTCCTTCTATACCCACTGGTCTTTCAGCTCTTCAGTAGTTTCAGACTAGGGAACAGCTACCATCTTGTGTTACCGGCACAGGAAATGGTAAACCAAACAAGGCAGTCAGGATGTGAAGGGGAGGGAAGCATTGTTGACATAAGCAGGAAATGGCCTGACAAGATAAATTAAAAACCGGTATTTTAAATTATATGGGTCCCTTTCAACTCCCCAGTAGTTTCAGACAAGGGAACAGCTACCATCCTGTGTTACCAGCACAGGAAATGGTAAAGCAAACAAGGCAGTCAGGATGTGAAGGGGAGGGAAGCATTGTTGACATAAGCAGGAAATGGCCTGACAAGATTAATTGGAAACCGGTATTTTAAATTCTATGGGTCCATTTTAACTCCCCAGTAGTTTCAGACAAGGGAACAGCTACCATCCTGTGTTACCAGCACAGGAAATGGTAAAGCAAACAAGG
>JAQFYZ010000895.1:0-31061 GCA_034695085.1 Cylindroiulus punctatus
GGCCGCGAGAGTAGGATAAAAGCCTCAAATGCAATGGGAAGTTTTTCATTTTCCCCAAATAAGCTCGTAAATGCAGAGTAATTATTATTTTAACGGTTTTCACTAACACTGTGGTACCCAATAATACTCTTTGTTGGTATTTAAAGTGTTCCGTATTTATTTTTGGGCCACGAGCCTGATTTTATCGAACTTGGCCATGTTATTCGATCAAAGTATCCTACTTTCATGTGAGCTTACTCGACTGCCACTAGATGGCGACCTTTTCGCTGCACACTCCCAATACCCAAGTGCATCGGTCATGTTCTTTTCCTTGTGGGTTGCTGCTTATCATGTTGGTTCTTCCCCCAGAACCACCCAACCCACCACCGTCCCTGTAGGCTGTAATTTGAAACAAAAATCATCGGCGCATGGATATCTCACATGTGCAAGGTGGCAGCACCATAGGCGCTATGTCAACACGAACAACCGGAAGTTCGCAGAGGTGCTCCTTGGGATTCCCACGCAGGGCGTCGACTCCTAGGTCGATTTCACGGTTGAAGGACTTTTTCTTGCGCATGGGGTTTCAAAACAAACATTTTACATGTAGTTCCTCAACCCTCCTTCTGTTCGCTGTTGATGCCCCTATACGAAGAGATACATTATCCCCCGCAAAACAAAATAACTCATCGAATGTCGCACTCAAATCTCGATTTCAGCAAATGGCTCTTGACGTTCTAGGGGCCCCCGTTTTCTGGATCTGTTTTTGCGCATTTTTGATTTTTTTTCTTCCACTTTATGGAACGCGCAATGGGCGCATAAACATTAATTACGTTGACAGGCCCCGAAAGCCGCGCGCCCTAGCCCATAAACAAAATTTCCATTTTTCCATGCAAATCTTGTCGTTTGCGCCAAGAAAGGCAGCCAGCCCTAAATAAACTAGCCGGCTCATTACGTGATTACATTATAAAAACGTGCGCTGGAACGCTTTGGGCGCCTCCTCATTTGCGTACCGCAACAATCCCTCCTATTGCAATTCCGCGATTCCATCTCGCATTTGCATGAAAACACTGCTGTATGTCGTCCTTGCTGCAATCTTGGTATGTCTGCATCTTTATCGCTCAGACCGGGCCTACTTTATTGCTCCGCATTGTGCGGTTAGGTGCTGGAGACGCCATTTTGTGTCAGTTTCCAGTTGCGTAAAATGCACTGCAGATGATGTTGCCGAGACGTTGCAGATGGCCCTCATACCAAGCTATAGTAGTCTCGCCAAAAGTAAGAAAAATTTTCCAGCCAATCAAAGAGATTCGGCTTATCGACGTACTGTTTCAGGAGTTTCAGCGGTAAGAGGAATATAGCTGCCATGCTCGATATTATATTGCAGGATGGACTAATCGCAAACATGAAATTGCATCCTATTGGTCTGAACGACGCCATTTTTTCGTTCTTTTGCCGGGACAACTATAGCTACAAGCGCAGAATTTTGGAGAAAGGTGTATATTCCTAGTTTTTTATTTGTTTGGTTCACAAGGAGTGTCAGCAGGCGGCGCTGCCATGCGACCGAATCACCAATCGGTGTTGAGTGCAATGTCTGAAAAGAGTACGGACTGCAAATCAAGCTTGTGCCATTTTCTATTGTGGAAATCTATTTTGAATCCCTTTTTTGCAGCTTATCACTGGTTGATAATTCGGTATTATGATAAGCAGACTGAACTTTGTGCCATTTTCAATTCAGAGGTGCTGCTGATACTCCCTACGAGCAAATGAATGAAATGGGAATTTTAGTTGTTTTTTTTGAATTTGGACCTTTTTTGTAATGAGGGACGACTTTAGGCGAATATACGTATGTACTGCATTTTGTTTCCCTGGTACATACGTATATTCAAAATCTTGCGACGTTATGAAAGGCAGTTGAAGGACTGCGTTATTACTGCAGCAACTCCAAAGCCAGTTTCTTGCATCTCTGCAGAAATGCACACGATATACGTTTTTTTAAAAGTGGGGATTGAGTTTCGAAATTATGTGCAGTATACATAACTGCGTTTTAACAGCAGCAGCTATTTTGCTTTGTTCAGTTTGACTGTAGATCTACTACATACAGTACACTGTAATTCAGTTTAGTGTTACATATAGCTCGCAATAACTTAAGATTTCTGCAGTATTCCATAATATTCATTTCAATTTAAGACACCAACAGTCATCACCTGAGATGCCATGTGTTGGGTACCTTTTCTCAAATGCAAAAATGTTACAGCAAAGTAAGGAAAAAATGAAAGTAAATCGAAATGTACAGAATGTGCTGGAAAAGTATAGAAAACGAAATGGATAAGTAAAATAAAATAGAATTCATGTCATCAGAATGACACGCCACGCCACCCGAGAACATAAATGGTACAACAAATTATGGAAAACTAATGGAAATCAATACACGTAAACTGACTTTCTTCAAAAATTCACTTACGTCACTGGATCGTTCAGTCCGAGTTCAGAATTTCCAGAAATTGACCTACACTGTACATGTATTTCAAACACATCGATCTGTGTTTGTTAAAGTACTGTTATACAAGGCGTTTTGCATGGACTGGTTTTCCATCTTATATTTTTCTCAAGGATCCATCTCTCGAAAGTGAATTTGCCAGAGTTAATGGGGTGTGGTGCAAATTGAAACTCAACGAGCCCTATTTGGTCAAACTGAAGTTCCCAAGTTCACATTTATCTCCATTTTGGCTCCAACTGCATCTGTCCAAGTCTAAAAGCATGGGTTACGTCTGACAGCCCCCACCACACCGATCCATCAGAGGTCGACCAAGAGGGCCTTGAGCGATGGTCAAAACGCATGCAGTCCAGGTAAAAGATGGACGATAATGTCCCCATCCATGTGGCAACATGCATATTTACTTTCCATCCCGTTTATCACCGATTAATAATGCATTGTTGCTGCACAATGGCGAATCTGATAGCGTTCGTTGGAACACACACATCCAACACGTTCGCTTATCTCAAGAAGGTGCTTCCAAACGCACTGGGCCCGTGCAAACTGTTCGGCATTATCGAGTAATAGTACCATTAAGGTGCATTTATGACGCTGAAATATTCCTCCTCAATTCATCTATGGCACTTTCCATGCAGCCAGATTAGCATTCATAGTCATATCCCCGAAAATCGCCCCAGGCACTCGTTTTATTGGAGTGTGGAACGATAACGTCGCGCCTTAGGGGTTAGGTACTTCCCAAATTTGGATCTCGGTTCGAGTCGTTTTGATTTGAAATTTAGAGTCCGGAATTGTCCCTGCATCAAATCTGCACAAAATCATATTCCAACCCGACTTGTCCTAGCTTTTTTTTGCCGTTTTTTGGCTAACCCAAAATAACCTAAAATGTAGTTTATGATTTAGCTGCCCCTCGAAGTCGGGCAATCACTGCTAGCTTGCGAGTCGTGCTGAAAGCCCACCTTAATTCTCATACTCTCTGGCTGCTGACATATAGAAGATCGAGCACTTCTAATTTCTAATTTTCTACACTTAAGGCCCATTGAAAGTGATTTTTAGCAATTGAATTTTGATAATTTTGGACAGATATGATGATTTCAAACGAAACTAAATGTTTTAATTCAAAGCTTATATTGATAGTAAGTTTCTGCGCTATATAAAATGAAAAGACATTTCGTTTTTTGGATTTTTCCAGATATTCTTTATTTTGCCAACGACAGTAAATATCTTATTCCCATTCAGATGGCAGGTGCTGCCATCTATCGCCCATAAAGCAAAATAAGAGGTCAAACATAGAATTATCGTTTTTATTCATATCATAAACATTTCCATAAGTTGACAAAAGCACATCCCAAAAAACGCAAGTCCCTGTTAATGTTTACAAAACATATTTTAATATGTTGATCAGGAAACGAGATTGTTTGCTATTTTTATGCAGGGTGTCCCCAAAGTCACAACGCACTTTCAATGGGCCTTCAATAACACATGCATAGCCTGCTTGCATATGAAGTACGTAGGGTCGGTTGCACCGTTGTTGGTTAAATGAAAGGTGATAAACTGGAGTTAACTACAACCAAAAGTTCACCTGATGATGGTGTTTAGGATTAGTAGATTTATTGGGTTAGTAGACTGCAACATGTTATATAGCTAGGGATTTTAACACTCGTGGCTAACTACTAACTTTGTGGTGCAATTGTTTCTCTTCATTAACACGAGGTTTACTGTGTTTTGCTTAACTTTTGTTGGTGCAACCGGTAATAAAGGGAAAAAGTGCTTCTTTCCAACCCACCTACTCGGGTGGGATATAAGACGTACTGTATTCCATAAATGGTTAGACCATTATAAAATAGGCCTGCTGCGCTATATTGATCACCAATGCCTACTGAGCTGATTGCAAGTACTCCCATTTCCAAGTTAACAACCTTACAATACTTTTAATTGCAAATATAAATACATTCTGTTACTGGAGGGTTTTTCTGGCAGCGAATGCAAGTCTGTTGCTAAATTAGCAGCAGTTTTTCCACCCTGCACCACTGAGGATTATAGGTGCCAGTGGCAATACAATATATTCCTGACAAATAAACAACTCTATGGTCCATTCTGATCCGGATAAGACTTCATGCTCACATTCGTTATTATACTTTCATATCTATAGAATACGGTGCACAATGGTTTCTTTGAAAGCTTCTCCAATCGATCAAGATTTTCGAAGAACTGCTTCAGTAATTGTTTACGAGAACAGGTCATTCTGAAATTGGGTATTTGTCTGACAACTATATATGGATTCTTGCGAGGTATTATATCTTCTTCACGTGATATTTCTGTGTGCAATTGGTTTATTTAATGTTGCGCTGCACGTCAAATACACCATGCACATACAAGTGTGCTCGTATGCATCAAACCTAATATGACAAAGTTACATACATTATCATCATACTACCAGGAAAACAAGGATTTGCTTCATGACTTGGCTATTAGGGAAATTAATTTTATTAGTGTGGAAAACTTATTACAGTATGTGGATTTCGTCAATACTGCAAGAAATACTTTGTTACATAAAAGTATTTTGAGCTTCAAGGGCATTGTGAGCAAATATCCTATATCAAGTCTGCTACAGTGAGCTGTTTTCTGAAATTTGTAAAAGCGAAATTGATATATCGGGTCAGTTTGCAATCGTATACATTGAACAAAGGTCTGATCGTAGCAGATCCAATTCTTTGGGATTTCATGTGACCCTGACCGATGGTACGTACCAGTACATGTATCACTCCACCCTCCTGTAAACTAATGCGTCGAATGTGAACCTGGTGAAGAAAGTAAATATGGCCATATATGCAAATATGGCGATTCCATGTATGGTTAAACCGCCTGAAGTCTGCATGAAAACAGTAATATTTTGTAATTAGACGAAAGAATATATATGAAAATATATTAAAGCACGACATCTTGTAGCCTAATGAGGAGTATAATCTGAAATATATTGTAATATGAGTTTTTCTTATTTCAAACATATTTTTTTTAAAACATACACTGTATATCAATAGATTTGAAAATGTGACATTCGACATGATTTCAGATATATTATGGCATATAGCCCAATTCAGAATTTCAGTACGTTTTATCTCACATTTAATTTAACGTGTATATTTTGAAATTTATTCCAACATCATGTGGGTCGCCATTCCCGCAATAATGTTTACAATATTAGATAAATTACATATAGCTTCATATAGCTACATATAGCTATGGCATATAGCCCAATTCAGAATTTCAGTACGTTTTATCTCAATTTCATTTAACGTGTATATTTTGAAATTTATTCCAATATCATGTGGGTCGCCATTCCCGCAATAATGTTTACAATATTAGATAAATTACATATAGCTTCCACTATTAGGTAAATTGCATTAGCATCAATAATCTTGAAGGCAAAATAAAAGAAATCATCATCAGAAATGAATTATGCCGGTTTATAAATTGATATTCAAAAAATATGTTGGCAATTAATTTATGTTGTCTACAGTAGTATACTATGGAATGACATGTCACACAACTGTTAACTGTCAGCTGGATAAATAGTTGTTTTGGCGATGTCTGCAGCTTGTTTAAACAGCTAGGTATCATACCTGATATTAGGTGCCATACTATCTGATGTTCCCTTGGATGGCGATTTCAATACAAGGCCATTATTTATGAGGATAATAGGCAGTTATAGGACCATGTTCAAACGTTCCAGATGAGGATATGCAAAAGTAATACTGCTGAATGAGACGCTGGTACACTATTCGTGTTAATGGGTGACGAGGCAATTTCTACGGTTCTAAGAACTTCCAGAATGCAAGAGATCGATTATTTTGTAGGTCTACATCAGTCAATAGTTGGGTACATAAATGTAGAAACAGTTGACTTATTTCTTAATGAGATGGTGTGCACATTGCAACTGTAAATGTGTTCACTTTTATTTAGCCTCTGGCTTTAGTGACATGAGCTCAGATGTGTTTCCTTCAGCATTGAGCCTGGATCGAGTTTCGCTGTAAATGTGTCCTTAGGTCTATCTGTTTAGAAACTTTGATTTCTAATAACGTGCGATAGGAGCGAAGGCTTGCGGGGTTTCCATGGTGTAACAGGGGATGTACATGTATCTATGGCTTCTGTCTCTCAAAGGTTGACATAAGGGTCCGCCATTTTTTGTGTCCATCTTGAAAGGTTTTCGATGTGCGACGCACTAGAACATTTATAACAGATCTTAATTCCCAATTAGGTAGCTATTGAGAAGGGAAAGTTTCAGAATAGTGGGTGTCTTGATGACAGTAAGGAGAGCTGAGAGGAGTGACAGTTTTATAAAGATTGACAATGTATAACCCCTTCTTCTTTTTGACACGTTAAAACCAGTGCACGTACGTGCACACATTGATTTGCTTCGCAGCAAATTAGTGTCAATACGAGGCGTACTTTGCAATACCTTCTCCCACATCAGGCAATTTTTCATTACAGAATTGGCATTAAATTCAACAGCTTCTACTTTGCCAATTTATTAAAAACTTACCCAGATGGAAAAGTTGAATGTATTAGTACAGTATAAGACCATACGAGATCATGTATGTATAGCCAAACATGTTTACATATTGAAATCGCCATATCAGGTACATGTAATATTGGATAAAGCCGTATTTGGCTGCATGCATGGCCATAATTGTGGAAAATGTATTACAAGACTTAACTAAATGAAGACATGTATAAAACCATATATGTGAATATGTGGACATGTACATTACTTGTGTAGTACATATATTATCGTATAGGAGTATCAATGCCATATATGACTATCTAGATCCATTTGGAGAAAATTTCTGGTCTAACCATATATGAAGAAGAACACTGCTCGAAGGGAATACCCCTTATGATAGTTTTGTTGTTGAAGCAAGAATTTGCACTTGGACGTAATTAAGATTTCCACTTAAGGTGTCTAACTATACTATGTATATGTAATACGTGCTATGGATATATTCCTGGATGGTCAATATTTACCTTTTGCTCTCAAGAATTATTTTAAGAACGTGTCTGTCCACATCTGGATGACACACAAATGTATGTCCATTTGTGGCCAAGTTCTGGTTTAACCATACACCGAATAACGTAATATTTTTAGCCGAAACTTTTGAATTGCTCTATATACCGTGTACATGTACTTCCCAAATATACAGAACGAAAGCACTACCATAGTTTCAAGATAAGAAAATCAATTTTCAATTTAATGTCAGCCCAAAAGGAACCAACCCTCTTCATGAATTATTGGAGCGCTTTGGGACGACTATAATAACTGCCTATAATAGTGATTATAATTGCAATATTTCAAGACATCAGCAGAATCAAAACTGATATAATGACTGCACCCAATTATGCATGCATTTCTTGATGCTAGTTTTCAAAGGCTGCCATATCAAAAATCAGCATGACATCATCATCTTTGTAGTGCGTGCTTGCAGGGCTAAACATGCCTTCTTAATTGCTAATATTTCCATATTTGCACTCTTGAATAAATACTCTCGCTAATCCACTTTCGAAAAACCAATACGTCATCAGCTAATGGAGCCCCAGAGGGCGCTGTTGGAAGCTAGGGGCATCTTAAGGTGCAGGGTCTTGCATGATTGAATCACTGTCATGACTGCAGCATCAAAGTCTTTGCCAAATGAAAAAGTGGGGCTCTTCTCATCAAAATCGAATTACTGGGGATGCCATCGATAAATTTCGATCAGGCGAGGTCCAAGACCTGTGATAATTGCTGCAGAAATGACTCTGCAACATTTCTTATAAAAAACAGAACAAGTTGGAGGTTGGCTGCCAACTTGCCAACGCTGAATCATGTCAAAGAGAAAGGCTTATTCCCATGCTCCATGACTGCTTAGTTGTAACTTTATAACTTTCAGCAGTTTTGATGAATTTCTGATAACCATTGTCAGAAAAACATGCATAGGCACTCGGTAGACCATATTGGAATAAACGCCAGATGTCTGGAAGGGCACATGGCCAATGAAACTTGCGAACAAATATTTGTGGAAGGGGATTAACGATTTCCATGAAGCTTCTGGTTTCATGTCGTGATGGAAGCTCGGTCCTGGATATTAATCTCCCCTGTTGCTTTCGTGATGAAAATATGCTCTTCTGTGACCATCCTCGTGTGACTAACGTTTCACGTTTCTGAATTGTGCAAATTTAACAATGGATAATAGATATCGTTGGTTGTGCCATTATGTGCCATGTTCAAATTTCATTACTTTGAATTTGATAGCTGGGCAGGCTTTTACGAAAACGTATGCAAATGACACGCTTATTTACTGAAACGATTTTTGTCAATATTCTGTTGTGCAGCCCACCACGCAAATACATAACGCTGAACATTAGATGTGGGAGTGAAAAATAGTGCTGCTCTCGAACATGCAAGATCCTGAATTCCAAAATGTATTTCTTGGCAATACTTGATCCATGTTGAACTACCTTGACTACCACTCGTGACAATACTTGAGACATGGAGCGGTCGGTCATGATAACCTTCACCATGGAAGCATCCTAAATTGAAACATGTATTTTGTGATCATTCTTGACCAATTAAATTACCATAGCTGCCATGCAATCTGCATGCAATCGACAACCAATCTGCCATGCATCCTAAATTCAAACGTATTTTGTGACAATTCTTGACACACGAACTACCATGTCATTTGTGACTACCATGTAGGATTCCCAAAATAATAAAAAAAAGTATGTTTTGGAGCTAACATGGCATTATTGTCCACTATCTACATTTGAAGAATCCCAAATTCATAAATGTATTTTTGCGGGACAACTTTGATGCGGACTCGTGGAACTACCATGTAATTTTTGACTTCCATGGAATAATCGTCCACCATGCATGTAAACATCCTGATGCAAAATGAACACTGCATTTGTTGACAATACTTGACGCTTTACACCACATAAAATATATACAGTACAATATGTATTTGCGTGGCAACAAATTTGTAATTCGGTTCCTCAAGAATATTTTTGAACAGTCATATCTTCATCCAAACATTTCCTCTACTCATGGTAGTACCATGAGAACTTTTGACTCCATGGAATGATGGAATTATCGTATACCATGCATGGAAGCAAGCATCCAGAACTTTAAAAAAATACACTGAACAGCACTTTTGACAATACTTGATGCATCACACCACATAAAATAAAATGTATACGTCCTTCTTATACATATCACTACATTTCTTGAATCGTATCTTATCTTCCATACACTTGCATAAGCTTAAGCAGTGGCAACAAATTTGTAATGCGGTACATATTCTCCTCAATGCTATTTTCCCAAACGGACATATCTTCATCCGAACAATTTCCCAACAAGTCCACCAAGTTCTCGCACAATCCCCAAAGTTCGAACAGCGGCGGGACGCCCCCCAAGACCACGTGACACTGCCACGTGTCAGCGGCGGTCCTCCAGCTCCAGTCGGGACAGTCCACGTAGCCTTCGCCGGCCGGGCCCGAAAATTGTTTCGGATAAAAATTGAAAAAAAAAAAAAAAACTTGTTGACTCACCTGGAGTCGAACTCGGTCCCGTCGGCCGCCAACTTTCCCGTGTAGTGGATGGACAGGAGGTCTCCCTCCTTGCTGCGCTTGTCGCACTCGTCCACGGCCTGCACCACGTCCACTTTGAGTTCGCTGGCCCAGCCACCGACAGCTAAGCCCAGCACCAAACAGGCCAAAAGCAGCTTCATCGTTGTCGAGAAAAGCAAAAGAAAACACCCGAGAATGCTAGCTGAGCATAAGCGACTTCTCCGTAGTGAGTCAGGAGGGCTCCGCACTTTCTGTTCTGGCTCGGAGTGAGCGTACTGAACGTGGCTTTCCTCTGCTCTTGACTACGTAGCGTTCGGTTGGACACGTGGCCAACGCCTCCGGATACGCTACAGGTCGATAAACTCAACATCTAGCGCGCCTTGTGTGAGTGAGCACCAGCACTTGAGCAGGCGCTGGGACAGGGAGGCGGTGGCAATGGGAGACTGCAACAAGAAAAATGTTGCCCAGAACGAAAGTTTGTCAAGCTTGAGCTGGTTTCACATTATTATGAAAAATAATGTGCGAATATGGTGATGGTTCATGGACATATTGTAAATTAATGACGAAGGGAATGTATGCATTGAGAGCCCATTACAAGTTTGAAGGAAAGACAACAATCATGAACAAAATAATTTTTTGACCAAAATGAACTTGCAAGAAGTCTGCAAAACCGAAAGTTTGTCAAGCTGGAGCTCAAGTGATGGGTTTTAGACCGCATTTATGAAAAATAATGTGTGAATATGGTGGTAGTTCATGGATAGATTAAATTGTAAACTAATGACGAAGCTATAATGTATGCATTGAGAGCCTATTACAAGTTTGAATGGTAGACAACAATCAGAACAAAATATTTTTAGCCCAAAATGAGCTTAGCTTTCTGAAATACCGAAAGTTTGTCAAGCTGATGCTCAAGTGATGGGTTTTAGACCGCATTTATGAAAAATATTGTGTAAATAAGGTGGTGGTTCATGGACAGATTGTAAACTAATGAGGAAGATAGGGAATGCCTGCATTGAGAGCCAATTACAAGTTTGAATGGAAGACAACAATTATAAACAATCGGAACAAAATGATTTTTTTCACCAAAATGAACCAAGATGTCTGCAAAAAAGAAAGTTTGTCACACTGGAGCTCAAGTGATGGGTTTTAGACGGAATTTATGAAAAATGTGTAAATATGGTGGTGGTCCATGGACAGATTGTAAACTAATGACGATGGGAATACATGTTATGCATTGAGAGCCCATTACAAGTTTGAATGGAAGAGAACAATCGGCACAAAATCATTTTTTTTTTATCAAAAATGAACCAAAATGTCTGCAAAAACGAAAGTTTGTCAAGATTGAGCTGGAGCTCAAGTGATGGGTTTTAGACCGCATTTACGAAAAATAATGTGCACATGTGGTGGTGGTTGATGGACAGATTGTAAACTAATAACGAAGAGAAAGTATGCATTGAGAGCCATGTTTGAATGGAAGACAGCAATCATGAACAATCAGAACAATAACTTTGTTGGCCAAAATGAAACAAGATGTCTGCAAAAACGAAAGTTTGTCAAGCTGGAGGTCAAGTGATGGGTTTTAGACCGCATTTATGAAAATTAATGTGTAAATATCGTGTTGGTTCATACATATTGTAAATTAATAACGGAGGGAATGTATGCATTGCGAGTCAATTACAAGTTTGAATGGAAGAGAACAATCATAAACAATCAGAACAAAAAAATTTTCACCAAAATGAATCAAGATGTCTGACAAAACGAAAGTTTGTCAAGCTGGAGCTTAAGTGCGCGGTTTTAGACCGCATTTATGAAAATAATGTATAAATATGGTCTTGGTTCATACACAGATTGTAAACTAATGACGAAGCTAATGAATGTATGCATTGAGAGCCCATTACAAGTTTGAATGGGAGACAACAATAATGAACAAGCGGAACCAAATATATGTTTTTGCCAATGTAAACCAAAATGTCTGGTAGAAACTTAACTGGAGCTCGAATGATAGGTTTTGAAATAAAAACGTTTAATTATAACAGTGACGTAATTGTGGGGGAAGGAGATGGGTGTTGTATCCCCCAGAGGGGAGAATTCAACACCAAAATCAGATTTAAATGGAAAAAACAACAAAATAACATAATATTGAATAAAAAAAATCGAATATAGAATAATGAACAAATGTATAATAGATTTATACCGAGCTTGGTAGCTTCGTGGTTAGTCTCCTACCAGTAACACAGATTGTAACCTAATAAAAAGGCAAAGTTAGAAAAAAACATTACATTGCAAAATAAGAAGAAAAGAACAGCAATGAATTTTGGTGTATTCAGATAAAAGCTGATGCTTTGCAAAAAACAGGGCTAAAGGGTTATTAGACTTACTTTTGTAAAAAATATTTCAATATAATGTATGCTCGTAGTTATGTGTAAAAGAAATTGTAACCAAATAAGGAATGGAATATTGATTGCCCATGGACTTTAGTGTACTGTTCTTAACATTTTTAGATAAAAGTTAATGTTCATAAAAAAACATAACAAGTAATAAAGGGTTATTAGACCTAATTTCTGTAAACAACTTTTCAATATGTTTAATAATAGGGGGAATTGTTTATTATAAAGTTAACCAGAAATACAGGTTGTAACCTAATAACTTAGGTAATATTGAGGGCCTTTATGATTTTGGGGATCTTAATGATCTATAATTTGTATTATTTTGGTATAGAAATAAGTAAAAGTTGTTCATAAACATTGCCATAAATAACAGATGGGATTTGAGTGCGGCTTTATCAGAACCTAATAACTAAGTAATGACAGAAGTAATATATGGAGGGTTCATTCATTTTTAATTTATCATCTCTAAAGAGTTTTCAGTGGACTTTTCTTAAAAAAATTACGAAATGCTAATAAAAGATATCACTTAATATTAATAGGGGAACATTTTTGTAAAAACTAGTGTAAAGATATTACTGATTAAGGCAAAATTGTACATCCAATTTGATAGAGAAATCCGAGTGGTTATTTAATCAACTTTGATAGATTTTGTAGAGTACTTTTCGAATTTGTTCGAATTATTAATGACGGGAAGGTCGTTGACGAATTTTCTTTTAAAAATGAATTAATAAACGGTGGATTTTGGCCACATTTCTGTTTAAAAAATGTGTTTGCATGGTAATATTTTTTATAAACTTAAATCGTGCAAAAAGTCATATACGTAAAAAATTCACCAAATGCATACAAAACATTTTTGTTGAAAAAACATTTTAGAACAATAAAATCATTGGCTGTTAGTTCCTCTAATTATAGTGATATATTGAAGTGATAAAGTGAGGAGCCCTGAGCCTCGCCCCGTAGAAATGGATCATTTTTGTTTGTTTGCTTGATTGCCTTGCTAACAAACAAAAAGCTTGACTTTATAATTAAAATTAATTAGCTTGGTTCCACACACAAAGGTAATTCCAAATAATGGGTTATTTGGTAATTTTGCGACGTAAAGCTTTTCCTTTTAGGCAATGTCATCTAACAAATAGAAAACCTTGCTTTACTGGGAGTACAAAACTAGAAGTAAATTGATGAAGCACACCATTAAAAAAAGGACAGGAATTGTCCCAATAGAAAACAAAAAAGTAATATCATGGAAGGCCCCAGAGGACTGTGCTCTAAGGGAATTTGACGTCAGCAATTCGCTAAAGAGCAGTAAATTCGCAAAAACAAGAAGTGACATCATCAGGCGAAACAGCACATCAGGGATTCATAAAAAACACGGTGATATCAGAAAGAGATTACAACTAAGAACACTAGCATGTTTCAGGAAATTTCGTAAAAATAGCTGGGCCATAAGAGAAAACGATGCCATAAAACGAGTCCTGCTTGGAGATTTCGAGGAAACGACCAGTGATATTATCGCACTCGAGGATTCTTCTATTTTTTGAATTGTTATAAATTTATTTCTAAATTTCATCTACTTGGTAGCTTTGCACATGCTGACTGAACTCTTCTTTCCCTTGAGACATATTGCGCAAATATTAAATTATACAGCAAAATGTTTAAAACTGCTTGAGAATGTAAAATTTAAATATTGTTCCTTCTATTATCATAACAAACACAGCCCAAGGTATACAGAATCGAACATGAAAGAGTTTAAGAGTAATTTGTTAAAAATAAATGTTAATCATTTTCAAGCGACAAATTTGAGTAATAACTACAGTATTTTCAGTTATCAAAACTCACCAACTTGACTGGTCATTGTAAACTATTAATTCCATCAATTCCGTAGTGGATAAATTCGTGCTAATTAATGACTGTGATGAACGGAATTGATGGAATTAATAGATAACTACAGTATGTTTACATGTCGAGTTCATGTAAACCTGTTTTACCTACCTTGAATTCTCTGTGGCAAACTTGAAGTCGAGTAAAGATAGATAAAACAGTTGAAAATGTCCGACTGTACATGTATGCATGTAATCATTGTCTATTTTACATGCAGAATTTAAAGTCGCGTCCATACTACCAGTACATGACAAAATTCGTGTTATATAGCAAGATCATGTTTTAAAATGAGAAGAAAGTTTTATATACATGTGTAACAGTTTGACTATACTAAAGTGTTATATATGAGTTATATATGATGATGAATAACAAGTTGTACAAAAAATTTGGTGAACGTTTTTCAAATAATGTTTCAAACTAATTCGTTAAAACTGGTAGCCTAATCAAGAAAAGCATGTATATAAACCCGTTTCACCTTCCTTTACTTGACACGAGTGTTCACGTGACTACCTGTTTCCCGTCCTGGGTTTGTGGTAAATCTACAACGAGATGCATATATACCATACCCCCAAGGTCCATGCTGGGTTTTTTTTTATGAAAAATATGATTCTGGGTGTTTTGAAACATGTCACTAAGTGACAGATAATTCATGCAAATTCACATCTTTAGTGACTTGGTAAAGATATTTTTTGTTATTGTGCAGAAATAAAAATTGCTGCAATGTCGATTTTCATTTTTTCCTACTTTAAACTTCATGAATCGTTACACGAAATAAAAATTTCGGAAAGATTTGCTGGAATTTGCCAAGCATAGTTTGATGGAAGATAAACAAGATAGGCTTCGATATCCATTTTTTTATAAGCTTTCCACGCATACTGTACATGTATACGTACAGCAAGATAACATCATGGAAATTTAGGCGTTGATGTTTTGCCAAGCTATGCGAATTTTAGCCCTGTCATTTATCATTTGTTGTGAATTTAAAAGTGATCCGTCACTAGGGATTAGGCTAAGCTTTTACTGGTGAATCTTCACCCATCTTGGCTCTTCGTGGATCTACTCGCAAATTCAGCTCTATGCAGCATCCACAGCTGCTATCGATATTATGAGTTTTCGCACTGTGCTAAATTTTCATGCTGCGAAATTCACTAAATACAATTTACAAATACCAGAGCTAGTAACGCAATTACGGTAATTGAGTTATTGCTGTCTTTTGGAGTTACATTAATGAAAAAACACGTGTCTAGAACTTATTTCTTTATTTTTTTATAATTATCTCAGAAACTACTTGTATGTTAGCCAATTTTCGTTCCATGCCCCATCACATTATGAGCTGGAAAGACTGCAAGCATTATTGTGAAACACTACATCACTTGATCTAGTGATCTATCTCAATGAAAAGTTAAGTTATACTTACTGTATTCATGTGCGAGTAATTAGTTTAAATACATAAGTTTTCATATGAAATGCAATGTAAAAACATTTTCATATTGCATAATTTTCAAATTATTAATAATAAACAGCTGTAAAAGTAAGATAAAAAAGACATTTTATTACACTTCTCATCTGATATGTACATACTATTTACAACAAATTGAATATTGTCTATGAAACGTCAGTATCCATTGCATTACTTTCCACAACATTGTTAGTTTCCACATATTTTTCCCTCACGGTTGCAGTTTTAAAATATTCAAAATCAGCCCCAGCCGAGGTTGATAGTAAAGCTTGAATATTTCTCTCCTCCCCAGTTCCAAACGCATATCCATTGGCTTTATCAATGACCTTTAGGACACTAAGCACGCTCTCTTTCTCCTAGAATGAAACAATATTTTAATACACATTGCAACATCTGTTTTGGCAATTCAAGGTTGATATTCAAAACTTATACAGGTTTCTTATTTATAGTGTACACGTAAGCTTACATGAAACTGGGACTTATCGCCACTTACCTGGATGCATAGAGGATGGTAAGAAACTAGTCCATAGCCTTCGATTAGATCAACTAAGGCTGCGTTAAGTTTTTTATATTTTTTCAAGAAAGGGTCATCCTGAAAAATGACATCATTAATAATGATTTCAAATTTGCACAATAGCAGCATAAAATATCTGAGGTATGACATACCGCTAAAGAATCAAGTAAATAGTTGAGGTCCATAACCTCGGTGTAAAAATCAACATTAAACTCCAGCTTGCCAAACTTCTCAATTAAATCCACTTTTGATAACACGTTTACTTGTGGCATTTCAACTATGAAAAGGAAAAAAAAATAACATTTTGAAACGCCAGGGACAATTTGTTTCTTTAGATAACAACCTCCCAGTTGTTTAGTAAACTGTAGTTCGATTTAGAAAGTTTAATTAAGCTTACTTTGCAGCATGGTTGACAGGGTAGTCAGTAAAACTGAGATAAACTTCCCAGAATCGCTGCAATAATGAGAATCCACTAAATGGACGGCACATAGGCGAAAATCTTTTTTGCACAGTTGCTCCACAATCCTTTTCACCGAGTTGTGGTGCGTGTAGAGTTCCACTTGACCCGGGCAATCGAAGATGAGGTAGTGGTCTTGATAATTTTGAAGTTCGCTGAAAAGCCAATCGATGTTGGTCTCCAGGTATTCCATGCAGTACATGAGACCCCCGTTCGGCCCTAGCTTCATTTCGACCATGACATCGGCCAGGGTTATCAGCTTGGAAATGTCAATCGCACATTCGTACGGCAAGATATCGTTGGCTGGATCTGTGGAAATATTGGAAATTCTAGTTTATTCAATTTAGCAATAATGTTGGCACTCAAATAAGGTAGAGGTGGTGTAACCATTGTGTTTTATTGTTTTCTGCAAATTTCCTGCTCTGTACATTTAATTTTACATCTGCTTTTTCTTACTCCTTACATGTTTGAACTTGGACAAATCTACCCCCGCCCCTTCACCCCCATGCTACATGTCATCTCAGGTAGAATCTCAGGCCCTGCTGACTGTGGTTGTATTCAATTGAACCACCTTCACCCCTTGCCACTGAAAAATTCAAAAATATTAAATATGACAGTGTGAGGAATGCTATATTTATTAAATATTTTACATGTTCGGTATATAGAACACATTTTGATAACGAATCCAAGCACAACATCCCATTTATCCCCAAACCATAACGTACATTATTGTAAGTAAAGGTTTAGGTCATGTGACTCATGTCATAATATGGGGTATACACAAAGGGCAAACTCACAAAGTTGTACACTCCATGGACGATGTCAGTAGGTTACATACCGAGGTTTACCACCGCTACCTTCCGTCCGATTCCTTGTAAAAGTTGCTGCATCCCATTACAGTATGTCGTCTTTCCCGATCCCGGGGGACCTATGATTATTTGGCCGAAGCAGGGTTTCTCCATCTCTTGTTTAGTTTCAAAATTTCACGACGATTTCAGCTTATGCATGAAACTAGAAAATCTTCGTCTGCATTTATTACCAGACGAATGACTTGCAACGGCGCTCCTGCCTTTGGCCTTTCAACTGGTTTGCGGCTGCACAAGCGCACGTGGGGACTGGGGCCTACAAGCTTGTTCGATTTCTGATCGTATGTTTTACCAGATGCGGGTCAGCAAATTTGTGAGAATCAATCTAAGTTGGTGCGTATATCACCTGGAAATGAATATATCGTGTTTAAATGCACTTAACGCGACTGCGCTTTCAGTAGTTTCGGCGAGTAGCTAAGCCGGTTTCAATTGCAGTGGCCATTTCTTTGTTTTACAGTAATCTTTAGATTCCGCACTTATTTCTCCGTGATACTGGTGAACCAAATCTTCAATCGTCCAGTTATCCTAGCATCAAAAGTTATCAAGGGCTTCAGCTAGGTTGCATCTAGGTACATAAGTTGGGAAACATTCAGTATTACGCTTGTATGTCATCATCTGGAAAGTGGGTCATCGGGTCAGTGAAATGATGATGCCATCATCAGTGGGATTTGTGATCCCTTTTTGCACCAAAAATGTGCATTCTAAAGGCTTTTTCTTGTCATTTGATTCATTATTATTATTTCAATGCGCCAATATTCATCATTTTTTGTCGAAGTCACTCAATTCGAAATTCATTAGGTGTGGGAGAGGCCTGGAAATCGCGATGTCGTGATGCCAGTATTTAAACTCTAACTAATCCTAGGAATTGTTCCTACTGTATGTAGAGAATTCAGTTATACAATTCTATATAAGTTTCATCTGTTCCCATACATGTTACTGTATGATCATCTCCAGTGTAACCTATATGCAAGGAAAACTGGAAAAAACCAGTTACGTTTTCTTTAGTTTGTTACAATGATAAGTTTCCAACTTGCTCAAAAATTGAGCAACAACAATTGAGTTTTTCTGCTACTCGATCTTTTTGGCTTGCTTTTCAACTCAGTTTTTCAACTTTTATTGTCTTGTTTCAACATGCAATCAAAAGTTATGTTGATTGTTGCATATTGTTGAGAAATGCGTTGACGATGTAATTAATAAATTTTGATTTTCAGGGGCTTGCTGGTTGCTGGTGGAATAGGCTGTTTCGTGTTGGCAAAAAGAAGCATCGACAAAAATCGCTTGGATGCTATGAAAGTGCGTGAACGCATGAAATTGGCAAATACTGGAGAATACGAGCCTAGTCCCCGCAAGTTTACGGGTTAATTCCATTTGGAAGCATTATAGCCTTGACCTGTAACACAACTACCTGGAAAATCCAAAAAGTAGCAGTTAATACGTAAGTGTGGACGATCTACAACAACTTAAGATGGCTGCCCAACCTGCGCTAGACCCATCCAAGATGCAGTTAGTGAACGAGTTGGAGGTGGAGATGATGTCTGACATGTACAACCGGATGACTGCTGCATGCCACAAAAAGTGCATACCTCCAAAGTATCGAGACGCAGAACTGACGAAAGGAGAGTCCGTGTGCCTGGATCGGTGCGTGGCCAAATATCTGGAAATCCATGAACGCATAGGCAAAAAGCTGACCCAGATGTCGATGCAAGATGAAGAATTTATTAAAAAATTGCAAGATCAGCAAGGGCCTGCCAAGTAATCTCTATGTAGTTTAGCCATCATAGCATTTTGTTATGCATGAAATAGTATCATAGTATTAGCCTTTTCTATTAACAAATTCAATCAAGCGAAAATGTAGCTTTAACATTTGGGAGCCAGTGAAATGGCCCATGCGATCAGTGTCAAACAACAATTTGCAAAGATAAATCAGGATTTACCATAAATAGTTCAAGTATAAAATTTATTTCTCGAAAAATTCAACAGGATTCAAATGCGTTGTTTTTGAACAGCCAGATTGGTCTTCCCCAACTAGTTTCCCCGAAGCAGCTCATAAGCGTCATATTACAGTCTTTCGTTAAATAAGTTTTAATGTAGTCAACAACATCATCACGGTGCCCTAAGGTTTTGAAATGAGAAAATCCCTCTTTGTCCAATCTGTGCATGCGTCGAACTGCTGATTTGTAGCACTTCCACGGTTGTGGCTCAATCACGAGGTACTTTACTAGAGACGACATTTTGAGCAGGAAGGATCTTAAGCCATCATCGCTGTGGTTCAGGTGGATCCACATTGAGATGGATAAGCAAAATCCTAAATCAAATGCTGGTTTCTTAAATTCCTGCAAGTAGGAAGTGAGCTGCTCCCTTGGCTCTGGTTGCATCACGTCGCAAACGCTGTAACGGATATTTTTTGGATCTGGATTTTTCTCATTTGCTCGTTCAATGAGGGTGGGGTCGAGATCTATCCCCAGCATGTAAACTTCGTTAGCTTGGCTGGTCTCTTTGGTTGCAACGATGTGGTTGTAAATTGCAGTTGTCATATCCTGATGAGTAGACAAAAATGTCAGTTAGTGGCAGCACACATGAGGCAGTATTTAACTTGTCATCAGGAAATTTGGATACTAAAAAACTGAATAGCAGTTGTTTCTGATCAAAACTGATCATGAGGCTTTGGCTGATAAAACTTACCCCTGCATTACAGCCGACATCGAGCATTACAACAGGTGTGCTTTTGATGCACAAGGTGGATGTTAGGCCGTCTTGCATTAGTTGTAGACGTGCTTCTGGGGAGTTGAATTCATAATAATTTATGAAGTTTCCGTATTTGGCAGCTCCTGGATGAAACTCAGTCATGATCGTCTTGACGTTAGCCTGCAATCATGAAGATTAATTTCGAACGAGGATTTTTTTTTCGTTTTTTGGACATCTTCCCACATCTTATACCTGTAAGCATCGGACAACAATTTTTGACTTTGTATGTAAATGAAATCAGTAGTGATAAATTGTTGCTCAGAAAAGTAATACTGGATCACACATTACTTTTTATGAAAAAACATTGAGGGGACGTTCAATTATAATGTAATTTTGGAGGGGGGTATAGAATTGATCATATTGTTATTGATTACTCGATCGTAAAACTTCATTAATTTTAATCCAAATTTCGCCATACGTTGAGGAGACTATGGCCTCATCACCTGGCTACCACCACCTGCGTCATGGAACCATGTGCGTATACATGATGGCAATACTTGAACGTCCCCCTATCCTCGTTCACAATAGACAGAAGGTTGGAAGGATCATGGTATAATTCACGTGGCACAATCCAATTGTGGTTTATGTAAGGAAGACCACTACAACGCTATCCCCAAAAAATACGTACCGTGTTTAAGTTCAATTTTCAACAATTAATTATATAAAATGTTTATCCTTTGCATTGATGAAATATTGATGATATCCACATTCGCTCATTGCTGTTGAATGCTGAAGTTTTAAGGCGCTTCAAATAACGTCCTTTTTAGTTGCGGTGATGTTCGCCAGGGGGCGATTGCGATAGAAAAGTATAAAAACGTCGAACATTTTAGCAGACGATTAGATCCGAAATATCATGGCGTCTGAAGAGGTAATCTTGAATTACATTTCCTGTGATACAATATGTAATGATTAAACACCACTTTTTGTAATGTTCTGCTTTGGTTTTGCCAACTCTTAATTGAACACTATGCACGCCAAAATGGCGAGTTTCAATAAAACTTTTAACCAGTTTCTGACGATCGTTGCAATGTTTTTTCTAGGACCAAGACGTGTTCGAAATCACAGATTTCACAACAGCAACCGATTGGGAAAGGCGAGTAAACGCACATATATTTTGTATTCCGGCGATGGTTGAACTAAAGTTGTGAGTTTTTGATATCTTATGGCTTCGGCTGTGAATACCCAATGCTGTCTTTGAGGAAACTTGATAAGCAATGTTCATCGTTTAGAAAATGTTCATGTCCGTGCAATGTTGACATTTGGTGACAGCTGATAGTGCATTCTCGAATCGGATCTGGCACCTTCGTGTGGTTATAGTTGTCAAGGGTGACGCCAGGGACGGTCAAGGCCGACCTTGTCGCTCTTGCAGTAGGGGGGGGGGGGGCCTAACATCGCCCTTAAAACTCCCAAACTGTCACATAGTAGACTTTCTTGTAGGTACAAAACTTACAGCCACATTGTGCCACATTCTGCTTTAGTAACTTTATTGGGCTACAGTGCATATTAGCCCAGCAACGTCGGCTGCACATTTTTTACGGAGCCTGTTAGGTATCAGGTTAGCTCAAAAGGGGGTCCAGGGGGGCACTTGCCCCCTCGTTGGGGGGTGTAATGGGGCTGTGCCCCCCACTGGGGCCTCGGTGCAAAGCCCCCAGTAAGGCAAGTACCCCAAATAGTTGCCAGTGGGGGGCTTCACCCCCCTCGACCACTATACCAAGGCATTGGCGCCCAGGTAAAAGGTTTATTATCAGGAGCATGTGGGTCATTGTACCGAAGGCGTTGATAATGACGTTGAAACTAATTGCTGCAATTGTGCATAACTCTCTTGAACTCTGTATCCTAGAAAGAAAACCAAATATTGTGCTTTTTTTTGCAAATTACACGCACACTGCATAGTTTAGATTTGAGGAAAATGGTTTGATGTTATCATATTCGACCTTTCTATAATTAAATACACAGTATAATTATGAATAGCTGATGTCATTGTTTTTTTGGCTGGTTTTTGTAGGTTCATTGCTAGCATTGAAGAAGTCATTCACGAATGGAAACTACCACTTGCGAAGCCAATGCCGCCTTTGAAAAAGGTAAGTTCACTTTGATAACTACAGTAATTTCAGTCTATGCTTTTAGAAATTGACATAACACCATACAGAGAGTCATTATCATGCCCACTTGATTCCATCCTGAAATTATCATGCAACAGTTACCTGTTTTTCCTTATACAGAGAGCATTTTCGAATGGAACATGGGCGGAAGTAGAACAAGAAATCACGTTTGCAGATTTTCGATTTATTATGACTCGCTACTTTCTAAAATCAGCACCGGTTGAAGATTGCTCGGGGGAGCTGCCTCCAGATAGTGAAGGTGGGTTTCATTTTGTGTGGAATTCGTACACCATGGATTTGAGGTGAAGTTACACCACCGCTTTGATTTTTAGAAATTGTGCCAGAAGCCATGACAGATATGATGACAAATGACAATGATTTCTGCTCTTCTGCACCACCTCTCAGTCAATGGTATTACATGCACTTTAGTCGTGTCCTGGATTTTTTTCGTATTGCTATTGCCAATGCTATTGCTAAAGCCACTCCCATTCCTCTATTTTCCAGGTATGGCTTGCGAGATTATTTAGTGATTTCCCCCTCGAAAGGTGGAGAGGTGATTGCTAACGAAAGTAGAGCAAAACTTCTGTTAAGCTCGGCGTGTATTGCAATCAACAATACCAGATGGTAGGAACATGCTTCAACCTACATGAAACAACATTGTATTTTTTTTTATTTTCGATTGAGATTAACTTAAGAAAATTATTGCTGCTTTATTTAGTCACCTACCAATCTTCATTCAACTGCACCAAAAATTGGAGCATTTTTACTTAGGCGTTTGTGAAGGTGGAGGTCTTAGGACAAATTTCCAGATGGTGCATCTGAGAAGAACTCCTCAACATGCGGCCCACCTCACAGGCCTCTTAGATCTATATAAGTCCAAGCTGGTGAGCATTTTTGTCGACGTAACAAGCCAACTGTACTTGCAGTCAATGAATGCTTTGCAGGGTTTAATGCTCTAAATTAACCAACATTATTTGTTGCAGGGATGTGATTTTTCCTCAATACCTCCGGTGTCAGTGTCCATATGTTTCACCTATTTATTAAATGATTGGGATCACACTGCTTCGTGGCCACAACAACCACCTGGTACATTGTACCTTCACAGTTGCTTTGTTCTTCTTTTAATTGTTATACTGATTTACTCAACTTTGATGTATTTATATATAAATAGATTTTGACAGCCTTATTCCATCTGTAGGAGCATCAGAATTAAGCTCACTTCCCTTTGGCGCATGGGAAGACCCCATCAGGTATGCAAGTTCTCCCATCTTGGATAGCATTTGAAATCTTACTACTCTTACTTGTACAAGCACGATTTTTGCTAATTATGTTTGATCTCATTTAATAGAGAGATCATGTTATCAACAATTTGGTCGAGACTAACCGAAGATGTTGTTGTGGATAACAGCGTTTGCTCGTACGTATTACAAGCACTTTCATGTTTTCATACGTAACAAGCCGTTTTATTCTGGTAATTATATTAATAAGGTCACTTGTTTCATTTTTTTATTTATAGAGATTTAGACCCGAATAATTCATCATTGTGGCGTGTTAAAGTTGAATTTGCACAGGAACCAGCGTGTTTATTAGGTACCTACTCTTGGATATAAATTTTAGAATCCATAACAAGTTCATATCTTATTTCACTCTGTTCAATTAATATTTCAGCGGAATATCTTGACGAATTTAGGCTGTTGGGCAACCACCATGAAACCACTGATCAGCTTCTTGGTATACACAAATTGCATGAAGGCGAAGGTATGTTGGAATATGTTCATATATGGCCTTTAAAAATTCCTTTGCATAACTCATAGTGTAAATCATGCATCTTGTCTCCTGGTGTAGGTGATCCAAGATTTACACATGTTCTGGATCGACTAGGTACTGCGTACAGATTACCCGCTGTAGCCTCCACCATTGTCAGCCCACAAAAACGGTCACAGCGCACCCAAATCCCTGAAGGGCCAATACCAGAGGATAAACTGAAAATCATTCTGTTCTTCTTATTTCCTGATGCAGTTGGGAAGGTAGGCTTAATGGTAATCAGTTTATGGTGTACATGAGGGTGGCACAGCCTAAGTGTGCAAAAAAAAATTCCAAAACACCTGTACTGATTGAATTCACTACCAGTACCGTTTCTATCAAGTTGAACTCGCACTTAATTTTCTGATTACTGATAGGCTGACATCATGGAAGCCTGTAAGTCAGATGAGCCAGATGATAAAGACACAACTGGCAAAGGCGAAGATGCCAAATCAGTCTATTCTAATATCACGGTAAATATTTTTACTCTGGGCAATACTTTAGGCAACATTGCCGACTGATTAAGCTATCGGATGACGTTCCTCTGTAATTTTTCAGGAAACTTTGAACTCGTTGAAGTCTGCACCTGTCAACAGCCTCCTTTATTTTCTCGCTATCTGCATGTGCCATGTGAACCATTCCTTCGGGCGAGTCTCAGCTGTTGCTCATTTGTGGCACGAATTCGTCTTGGAAATGCGACACCGGTGGGAGAATAAGCTGCTCATCTTGGGGTGAGTGAACCAAACTTTCCTTTTTTCTTTCCCATCAGTTAAGAGCTATTCTATCTCCATAAGATATGGGTCAGAGACATTAAGGGTCCCAGATAAGCCTTCTCATCAAAAATTACCTCATTGTGATATGGACTGTAGCCCCTACAAACTTACCTAAATAGATGGTTGGCGATTTTCATGTGATATGTTAAACATGCCACATGAAAATCACTTTGTAAAATATCTGATGTTCCCGGGCACTGCCCAGACCACCCGTGCTGGAAGACGGCACTGTGGTGAAAATGCAAAGGGTTAGGTTTTTCATTTATTATTATTCAAACGTTGCATCAAGCAAATACAATTATACAAATGATCCACAAACAGAAGGACACTTTTTTTTAGAAAAACCTAGACATTTCCCGCCAACGAGCACAGCTATTCCATTCCTTTAAAAACTACCGGTAGCCTACACGCGAGTCGCAGTTTATATACACGGGAAAGTGCGATGGCCGCGGTTGCTCAGTCAGGGCCACCTCACTCGACAACAAATGATTCGGTCTTGCGATGATGTCTTATGACTCCAACCTTTCTGTAAAGTGATGCATTACGTACCAATGACTGGGCTTATCGCAGTTGACAATGGTCGCGCAGTTCGTTTCGGACTGTCGTTAAAAGTGGGCTGCGCGTCGCAAACTGTACTGGGCCTGCCATTGAGAAAGTTTATAAAGGGGCGCGCTCCGATGTCATGCATTGCACTCTGTACTGCAGTGTTTTTAATAGTGTCCCATGCGGAACGCTGCCGACCTTCACGTATAATCGCGCTTGTTGTACGGCTGGCTGATGTGGTTCCCGCTGGGGTAGTGGTCTATTTCTGAGCCGGACCACGGGTTGGGGTGGAAGTAGCCGTTCTCGGTGTCGTATCCGTTCAGCGAGTGCACCGACCCTCCGGTTGACATCGACGTCCATTTGCCGTTGCGTTGCGGCCGCTTCTTGCGGTTGGCGGTCAGCGTGCTGTGGTACGGCATCTGGGCCAGAGATTTGGTCGAGATCGTCATATCAGGGCGACCGAGTGGATACGGGTTCGGCAGGGTGTTGGTGTGGCCATTGTGCGGGTTCATGTACGGGCCATACTGGCCGTCCATAATGGATGGGGGCCGGTCCATGTGGTGCTTGACGGACATGTGCGAGATGTGGGAACGGGCATCGTCAGGTAGAAATGCGGAGTTTACTGTTCCTGCGGATGCAAAACGAAAGAATGGTTATAAGCTTGACATAATATTTATCATCACAGTTTAGTCTAGTAGTCCCTTCTAAAAAAAATAACACCATTCAAATAAAGTCTGAACCCTATAAAATCAGCATGTGGTGCCACCGGAAATGTGCTTACCTCCTCTGCCCATGTGATACATGCGGGCTCTGGGGATGCTCCTGGAGCTGTAAGCCGAAGCGTTGTCCCATTCTGGCTTTGCGGGCTCCATGGGCGGCAGGCTCACGATGGGCGGTGGCAGCGGAGGCTGCTTCTCGCAGCGGCGCCGGTTGCAGCAGACGAAGATGATGACCGCAATGATGACCGCTGCGCAGATGGCGGCCGAGGCAGCGATGATGACAATTTTATCGATTTCGCCATGGCCGGCCGTCTGCAGCTCCTCGCTCTTCAGTTCCCGGCAGTTGGAGCGGGGTACGCCGTCGGCTGTAACGTTTCCCGGCTCAGAGAGGCTGATGACACAGACGATGATGCACTCACCCGTAGGCACGTTGGTCATGCGGAACTTGCGGACCCTCAACGGCAGCACCGCGCCCTCCTTGAAGACGGTGTCGCCGAAGGTGCGGTACACCACCCGGAAGCCGGGGATGTTGGGCACGGTGACGTCCCACTGCAGGATGATGGTGGAGTCCTCCCGGCGAGCATCTCTGATCCTGATGTCTTGCACGGCATCATTGCGCGCAGCCCGCTGGTTCTGGGACGACCGGACCAGCAGCGGGGGATTGTCCAGTGGGGACTCTGTCGATGCCGTAGACGTCTCGGACCGGGCAGACGTGCTAGTTGGGGTGGTGGCCGTGGCTCCGGTCGACTGCGATATGTTCGCGGTGGTGTTTGCCTTTGGTACGGTAGATGCTACGGTTGCGCTTGAGAGTGTCGTTGCATTTATGTAGTCTTTGGCCCCGATGGCCGGCTTGGACGCATTGACTTTGGAGCCTTCCGTGCTCGTTGCTGGCTTGCCGGTAGTGGTTGTGGCTGCCTTGGCCGGCGTCGTCGTAGGCTTCGGGGTGGTGGTGGACGTCGTGCTGGTGGTGGTCGTCTCTGGGCACACCAACTGTGCGGGCCGGAGCAGGTAAAGGTTCTTGTTGCGCTGGGCTGCCGGGTGCCCGCAGAACTGGGGGTTGCGTTCGCGGCTCGTCACTTGGAGATCGTACTCGCGCACCCATTCCGCGATCCAGCGGATGTTGCAGTCGCATACGAATGAACGTCCTGGTCAGGCAAAATAATCAGTAAATTTTTAAAAAAACATCATCAATATATGACCTGCGCAGAGATATTTCATAAAAAGGGAAATTCATGACAATTTCATGATTCCATTATAATGCTGATTTATTTTGCCCACACATGAGGCCAAGATGTCCTGTCTAGGAAATCTGCGTGCATTGCTTGAAAAACTGGAATTTACCTCCTACACTCAATCCCCGCAGGGTAGAGCGCAAGTGCTCGAAGGCCACAAACGGCAAGGTGCTTAGCGGGTTTCCATCCAGCGCCAAGAGGGTCAACGCTGACGTGTTCTGGAAGGCGTTATCCGGCACCACAGTAATCTTGTTGAAGCCCAAGTCCAGCACCTGCAAAGCAGAAAGCATGTCTTAATAATACCACGTGCAACCTTAACCAGACCGGCTTAATCACACACTATGCAACTTACTCTAAGCTCTTTCAGAATGGACACAGCTGCTATCGGCAGCGCTTCGAACTGGTTGTTCAGCAAGGACAGGGAGCTCATGGTGTCCTCCAAACCCGCGAAAGTGTCCGGCTGCAGCTCGCGCAGCTCATTCCGCTCCAGGCTGAGGGCCGTGAGGGAGTTCATGTTGCCGAAGAAGGAGGCCGAGGCATTGCGGATGGAGTTCTGGGCCAGGTCCAGGAAGGCCAGCGCGGTCAGGTTACGCACCGCATGGGGCAGCTTGGTCAGGCCGGTCCCCTTGAGGTTCAGGTTTTTCATCGTCTTTTCCAGCCCTCGTAGCGCATTGTCCGATATGGTCATGTTGTTCTCCATCAGGTTGAGGGTGTCCAGGCTCAGGCCCTTGAAGGCGTCGTCCGGCAGGTGCTGGAACCTGTTGTGGGACAGGTCCAGGGAGGTCAGCGCCCGGAGCTTGCGCACGTTGGGCAGGATGGCCTCGGTCAGGTCGTTGTTGGGCAGGTTCAGGGTTAGCAGGCTGTCCTCCAGGTCCCGGAAGGCGTGCTCGGAGATGTTGCCAATGCCGCAGTTGGAGAAGTGGATGGTCGCTATCCGCAGGTTGTAGAAGCTGTCGTCTTTCAGGTGCGGCAGGCTGCTGTTGGTCACCCGCATCAGGTCCACTGGCAGCTTCTGCTCCGACTCCCGCAGAGTGTGCAGCAGCTTGGTGAAGTTCACCGAGGAACAGTCCAGGGCCAGCTTGGATTGCACGTAGGAGCACTTGCAAGCTTTGTTCAATTCCGTAAGGTTCTTTGACCATGGGCACTGGCCCTGAATCCCTTGTAGCATAACTGCAAGATGGACCAGGATGCACAAAATCTTGAAGATACCAGGTGGATGCAGGCCCTCGAACGCCATGGGAGCTAGCAGTGTGGATTGCCTGATTATCTGCAAGACAGAAATAAATGGTTGTTAGTCACGTGCCTGTGCGCTGTCGAATAGCATCAGTTTTGATATGGGTGTGCCCTGAGGTATTGAAGACTGTGTTTGGAGAGGGCTTACAGCCTTGCTTTCATTATTACTTCATCAAATTCCTGCTAATAACAATTTGCCATGGCAGGCTAGGATGTTTGGAATTTGCATTTCAAAGTATTTTTTGCCAAAGTGCTACCAGATTCTTGGAGTCATATAACAAATGGAGAGGTGACCAATTCTTGGTATGTGGGACGATGAGCAATTTGCTGGTGACAGCAATTAGCTCGGTAAACAATGAAGGTTATGTCAATGCTTGTCTCGTTTGTGGTATGGTTAGTTTCCTTCTTCAAGAAAGCAATGATATGCACTAAATTTGAGGCATAATAGATTTGGTAGAATTTGTTAGATATTATTTTTCATCCAATCATTGGTTGCCACAGATTAATATTGTGTTCAATTTCAGAAAATAAATGTGCGTGTCCGTGGCATATGCGCTTTTTATTCATTTTTGAGCTGACCTGCTAAGCCAATGATCAGAAAAGATGAAAGGCAAGCTAAAATGGCTTTCATCTTTTCTGATAGCAATGCTTGGTACCTATTATATAGGCAATGCACGCCTTAAAAATATAAGGCTACACATCCCAGATGTGTTCAATTCTCGCAGATGACCAAAATGATCTATTGTTCTTTTATCCCCACCTTGAATTTTCGCTTTCCGAAAATACTAAAATTGAAAATTTTTCGAACAATACGAATGTAGGACAGCCTTGAAACATTGCTTTTATGGGATTTTTGAACTTTTTTTGTGTACTTACAGTGTATATGATTGTGTTAAGGCAAAAAACTTAAAAAAAGACTTTAGGAATGCAATTTGAACAATAGCAAAGTATCTGATGATTTAGGCAAGCGCGAATAGTGAAAGAGAAATGCGAATTTAACTGAAATTTAAATCATTTTCATGTTCCACCTAGTATGGAATTAGAGATTTGGTTGTGTTCTCAGTCCAATTGATGGACTTCGATACCAACGCAGTCACGGTAATTGTGTTATGTCATCAGGGTCAGTTTGTCACTAGATAGCAGAGATGTATCGCTCATACATCGGAATATGCCCTGATGTAGCATAAACACTATAAGAAAGTATGCTTCTCCTTACAGTTCGTAGGCTAGCAGTCTGGCGACTTGGGCAGTTAAATGAAGTTAATTTTTTAAGTTTTGTCACCTATTTACTTCTCCATGGAATTGTCACTTGACTTACATCAGTGCTCCTATTTCGAACAGGTTTAGAAATGGAGTTATGTTGATGTCTCACTAGGAATGTGGCTTGCTAAGCCCCAACGAGAGTTGTTTCTTAATTAACACTGATGTTTGTCCTACTTGGGGACTTGTTAAAGGATCACACCTCCGTCCACCCACCTACTGGCCTTCGATAATGGCATTCTCATATCAAAACTGCCCCATTGTATGCTCTGAAAATATTGCTGTTGGGCTGCTTTACTCTTTGGTTCTGCGAAGCTAACCGTTTAATTAAAATGCAGTTGAAAAACGCTTGATGAAGTCACGCGAATGAAACCGTTAATTTGAAAATGGTGCGGACCACGCCTCGGTTATTCAAACTTGCTCTACATTCTGTCTGTTTGCACATGGAGTTTTTTGAATTCACACCATCAGTCAGGGTTATAATTTCTGCATCAGAAGCATTATCTTATCGTGGCTTGCACGCTTTTACTGAACTGGAATTACATGGTTGCACTAAATCCTGAAATGGGTTAACTGCTCGTCTTCGTGCATTTCTCTAGATAATATTTTGTTTTGTTGGGTATGCTATCAACTGGCGAAGTGCAAAAGACCAGTTTTTTTTCCCAGTTTGTGGAAGACCCAAGTGTCATTTATCATAACGTTCCTCTACCATCAATGATCACGTTGAATTTATGACAACCCATGCACAAAACGTGACACAGAATTTTGCATAAAATTGTATATGCTTAGAAAATTGTTTGCCGAATTAGTGTGATTTTTTGCAGATATTCTGAGAAAATATTTCTGACGAATACAAGCTAGCTTCAAGTAATTTTTGCTAAATTGGTTCTGCAAAGCATTTCATGTGAGGCCTTCATTCTGAGGCAGCCATAATTCTGTAAAGAGTTCTCTGCAGTTAGTTGCTACAGGAATTGTTACCCATTATTTGTAGAGTTTCTGCATAAATATGCAAACATTGCTC
>JAQFYZ010000896.1:0-31041 GCA_034695085.1 Cylindroiulus punctatus
AAAAAAATACAATTGGCATTCGTCAACGAGTTATGGCCAGCTCTCTAATTTTCGATGCACTTTTGGAATATTTCAGGTGAAAATGCGCGCTATGCGAATAGCGAAAACAATTTTTGTATGATTTATGAACGCAGGCGTGAAGTCAGCGTGTGAGAAAGGCTTGCCGATTGCCGATACCATCGAATTAAAAATAAGTGTGTGACCCCAACATAAAAAAACCAAAATTTTACGAACTGGCAAACATGTGATCGAAATATTAAAATCCCATGCAGTTATTACGTTTAATACTTTGGCCCATCAATGACTGCAGGCTTGCCTTCCACTCTATTCATTAACGCCCGTTAATTTAATGAGCCTAAGCATGAAAACATCTCGTTAAATTAGGAATTGACCCCCACGATTTCGGTGGTTGATAAGCACAGTCACGCTGCTAGGTTCACCACCTACAGCTAAATCTGCACAGGTTCACCACACAAGGCTCTGGCCAACTCTTTGCCTAAAACCCCTCGTTGTAATTGCCCGAGAAACGATTCCGAAGATAAAAGCAACCATAAACCATTTCTCATGTAAATGTTTACCAGAAAGGTTATTTTGAAAAAGTCGTTAAAACCAAACCGTGCATAATAAGAATGCTCGTTTATGCAATTAAGCCACGCATGTGGAAATTTCGCAATAAGATAATTATTCGCAATTAAAACATACCAATAAGAAGATACCATCATTTCCGCAATCCACGAAAATACTGTATAATAACGTTTAATTAATCCATATATGGGGATGATGCCAAATTCATTCCTTACCTAATATTGGTAATACAAGTACATGGTGATCATGAAGTCCTATCATCGATGAAAATTATATTTTTAAAGAACTGATAGAGTTACAAGGACCGAATTGGGAAAACGTCGAAGAATTAAAGCTTATCGCGTATGTGGTTCACAATGAGTGTCAGCAGGTGAATCGAAAATGGCACCGAATTTTTGGTAGTCACATTGAGACCAGTGGCCATCTTAAGGGGCTCTCCTACATGTACACTGTATGTGGATGCTATTTTACGTTGTCATGATCACAACGCCAAATGCTGAATGAAAAAAGTGTTTCTTCTTCCAAATTTACTTTTGTAATGAGTGTAGAATGTTACGATCATCATGCATGCATTTCGTTGGTAATCATTTTCAGCCATAATAACCATTATATGCACATCAAACTGTCCAAATAAGTTTGCACAAAATGCAATAAACGCTGACATTTCTGGTTATACCAATTGAGTATTTCAAGTGCAGTTTCTCAGCCCAAGCACGAGTAACTAGCACTCCTGCCACCGATTATACAGGTATACAAAGGTATACCAAATGCGGTAAATGTGTGTGGTTAGCCAGCCTTTTGTGTGGGAATTTCCCTTTCGCTGGCGTTTGGTTTTGGTCCGGGGCTGTGTGCCCTGCCATTGTGACTGGGCTGACCACCTGTGTGCGTAACATAATGGCATTGTGACGGGGAGTGCGCCAGCAAACTCACTTAAGAATGGATTGGCAAGGAGGAGGAAAGTTGGAGGCAGCCAGAGGGTGTCCCGATAGAACAATTGGTATAGCATCGTGGCCTCATGCCGGGAGGATAGGCATTGTCATGCTGACAGTAAGCCAGGGAGATAAAAAAGTTTTGTCACATTTCACGACCATGTACCTTTCAATTGAATTGGCCATAATGAATATCGAAGGCAATATCTTTGACAAATCGAGGAGTATTGTTGAGGCAGTGAGTTGACAAAACTTGCTCCTTCCAAGCAACTGGCGAGCATCTCATGGATGGCCATTCTGGTAGAAAGATGAGAATGACCAACCAGGCTTGGCACACCATTAATTTGCTCTTTTTAAGCCCTCTCGTCCGCGCCGCAGAGGTCACGGTGGCCAGGGTCAAACATCCTGTAGCTGACAAACCCCTGTCATGGCTCGCACCTTAATACAGTGCTTTATTACCGAGAGTCAAATTGTACCGTCCCTGAAAAGGTGCATCTTCTTGCACCTCACCTTTTTGCACATCATGGAAAGCTAAGCCCATCGTGATTTTTATTTCAGGCACCATTCCTGCATCGCAAACCACACACTCTTGTCATAGTGCACTGTACATAATAAGACACTAGTTGAGCAAACGTGGGGACTCTGGTTTTTCAGAATCCATCAGTATAATGTGAGGTGCGGAAAATATTAATATTAATGAATTATAACGAAAGACATTCACCGAATATTAATTTGGCGCTTTCAGCTCAACTCAATGACCCACATTCAACAATTAAACGTACTAATTGGGGTACATTAAAGCCCTGTGGGGCACATTAGTCCCAGATACACCATTCTACTTAACACCGAAGAGCCTCTGGTACACATGTACCTGTCCAGTGTTTTCCACTCTCACCTGATTTCTTTTCTTATAAGAGTGTCAGAAGCCCCATAATAAATAATATATAGAAATAATAAATACTCGCGAAACTCTGCGATGGTGACCGTTTGATTATGCAAATCAGCTATGACCTATGCTGTTATCAAACATTTCCATTTGACATTTGCAAGGTACAGTAGTTCATCTTAATTTTTAATTGTCGTCCTACGAAAGTTGATCTCACGACACAAGGGTCGCAAGTCCATCATGTTCAATCTATTGTGTGCTCCATAGACTATAACTTCAACTAGAAACAACGTATCGAGCATGTTTCATCATGTCAAGTAAAACTACAGGGAACGACAGAGGTTAATTGGTCATTTTCGTGGATCAGCTTTTGGGTTGACCAAGCCAGCTCATCCTCGGCGGATTGACATACACTGTACATGTAAACCACCGCAGCGGTCAACCCACTTTTCGGGAGTCACCAACTTGAATGTACGACGTAAAGTCAGCATTACAAATCCATAAATCTGTCTATACGCCCTTAAGAGTCACAATCAACTTTGCTCCCTAAAACCAAAAGCGACATAAGGCCAAGAAGAACAACCGTTAATAAAAAAGGTGACAGTGGGAGCGTCAATGTTTGTTTTACTAATCCGTTCAATCATTCACCATTGTGTGCAACAACAGCGCCCGAGCGGACTTCATGAAAGTTACAACATTAAAGAAATCTGGGGAGCGCCCATTTCTGTCAACGCCATTTTCACAAAAACAGGCGTGCTAGGCATGCATAACCCCTTTTTTTCTTAGAAACTTGAGGACATTTTTGGTTAAAAATGGTAGTTAAACCCTTATACACTATAGTGTATAACAGGAAGGATAACTTAGGAAAATTTACACTCGATCGATGCAAACTTTCAGCTAAAGATATCATTACCCTCTATTGCATTATCACTGTAGAGCCGATTTTCTACTTGTTTACATCTGCATAAAAATATAGTCCCCTTAAAATTTGGCATTGTAGCTAAAAATTTTAAATGGCATGTGTCAGAATTCCAATACGGGCATATGACATAATGCACTATTATATTAATCTCGTCATGTCCATATCAAGCAGGTGATGTGATTCATAACGTCCACCAGATTGCAAGCTTGTTTTGATCACTTAACCTAACACAGGGTATTAAACATCAGTACACTGTTAATTCATGTAAATTAAACACGTTCAACGTCAACGTTTCAGTAAAGATGTCTGTATTGTGCGAGGCCATTGTTGGTTTGTCAAAGTATGTACAAATGTAAATACAAAATATTTAAAAACACAGACGCGATATCCTGCGCAGCAAGATGTCAAATTTCTTCCAGATAACGTGGCAACGTCATTTGGAAAACACGAGTATAAAATACAGTAATCCTACATTTCCATATGGGCAGTTGAGACAAAATAATCTAAAAATGCTAATATTATTAACCATGCATGCATCGAAAACAGACTAGACAGTAGCCAAAATAAATCAAACATACATGTAGGTACACTAAGATCAGTCCCATCAAAATATGAATTGGAAGGCATGTGAGTGGAAATATGTGCAATCATCGCCAGGTGGCGTTGGCGCGTCGATGAGACAAAGCCAACAATGAGATGGCAGTGATAAAGACGGAGGGGGTGGGCCGAGGAATGCACGTCCATGTCCGAAATAAAAAGCTAGGAGTGGAAGTCGCTGACTACCTGTATTGAAAGTACACGACGGAGCCCCCTTAACGACACAACTGAGCAATTGAACTTAATTTAAGTTCGACGTTTGACAACAAAAGCAACAAGTTAGGCTTCGCACAAAGCGCTCACTCCTTGGCTAATACGCGCTGTCACTAATGATGAATTGGAAGGTGTCAAAAAATGATGGATCTCATAAGGGCTAAATGACCATTTAGAAAATAAGTACATCGAAAAAAATGCCCACGAGATAGCGCCCGAGTCAATGGATTTCTGCCCCGATCGTGCGGACAATTTGCCGAAAATTTTAGGGCGGTTTGTCACATTTCCCAAGATTTATGGTTGTCTCGCTTCGATTGAATACGGAAATTACGGGGGTTCCCTTTGCACAAATATGGCATTTCGTCGTCATTTTTGCGTTTACACGCTCCACTCGACAAGTATGTGTGTTTTTAATAAGCGGTGCCAATTAGACAGCGCTGTTCAAAGGCCTTCACAAAATCTTAATTGGAAACGACACGTAAAAGGCCATCCTACAAATGCATAAATGTTAAATGCATTTGCGAGAAATGGGCAAGGTAAATGTTTAATACATGTTAAGACATGCCTTATATGTCGTGACAGGTAACTTACATGTACGTCTAAACATGTTTAAGTTCCACGTGTTAACAACCTGTATATACAGAGAAGACGATGGGGAAATGCTTTAGATTGTGCCCTGCTCCTAACGTGCACAAAATATTTATATTTCAACACTATACTTGTCTGGAACACAAGACCTGTTGCAATTGAAGGCTTGAAATTCAGAAGGGTCTACTGTAATTGCCACACATAAATAAAATGCAAAAATGTAGTTATCTCATGCAACATGTTCTCTGAACCGAGAATAACATTAATCAAAAGTGCACCTATAGAAATTTAGTCCTCAATTTAACCACAATTCACCAAACCTAAAAATTTACCTGCCCATCCGCCAAGCAATCACTGCCAGCCTACTGGCATTTAGAAGAAGCTCACTTTCAGGCGAAATGGGATAATGGGATCATAGTACGTGTATAATGAAAGTTGTATGGCAAGTAGTATATTGGGGGTCTTTTTTTGTTATCAATTTATCAAATAGCATGTCTTTTTGCATAATAAAGTTACTTTTGAACTCGAAATGACTGTTTTGGTTAGATCGATTCCTCAAATATCGTGTGAACGCAGCTGCTCCAACACAGTGTTTGACGGATTTAGTTTTATTTTGCAGCTAATAAATCACGATGAGGTTGAGCGAGTTTTCAATATTTATTTAAATTGTCCAGTCATTTTACACAATAAGGTACTTTACGGCACTGCTAATCTACTAATACCATTGAATGCTATGACAATCCGTTTCTTTCTGATTGCTAATTTATGCACCAAAGATATTGGAAAATGGAAGTATGTCAAGCTTGTGATCCAGCTTAGAAATTGATCCTCACCTTTAGCCCATAATCAGCCTTTTCAGATACAAATTTGGAGTAACCAAAAGGGGCAATATTTAACACTGCTTCAATACTGAATGTCAATTTCAAATAAATTGGGATGAAAATAACCACAATATTGACACAACTAAAACTGTTTTCCATTGTTATTCCTAGCAATATAGTCAGCACATTCAGCGCAAGACCCACGCCCCAGGTCTAGCTCTCCCAAATGGTCAAATTGAACAATCATTCCATTTAGTAGACTAGCAATGGCATGCGCAATTTAAAATTTAAATTGAACATCCCTTTTTAAAACTGCAAATTGAAAATATGCCTGGAAGAATGCGGGAATGTCACCTCAACCCATTTCCATTTGTAATCACACGTTTGAAAAATGACCCAAAAAGTTAAACGAAATATGCTTGAAAAACTGATAGAATGGCCTCTCGAGGCACAGCATCTGAAGAAAACGTGACAAATCTTGTCAGGCCAGGTCAATAACTATGCCACATTACAGAAACGTGCTAAGTCTCAAGATGCTCGCATGTAAGCTTAAGCAAGGTGCATATGTAAAACTGCGAGCCAACCCTTGAAATCCCTTATACAAGATGCGCAAAGATTAAGGTTGAAATTCACTCGAACATATCTTAATCTTAAATCTCCACTCAGCCCGATGCACAACACACAAAAGCTGCAGATGTCCCTTTATATTAGTTCCAATCCACGCAGACACCAGGTGACCAACTACGATAAAATGACCAAAGATGACTTTATCATTTAGCCTGACATCATTTTGATTTTACATCTTTATGATACCATAAGCGAAGCAAATCGGGCACGTAAACCTGCTACAAATTTACCACAGTTGAGCATACTTTATTTGAGAATTTTCATTGGGTTTGCTTGATTCAAAGCACCTCAAACCCAAACGTTTAGTCATTTATAACATCAATGATCGGTAAGTCAGTAATAACATATGTAAACAGTTTAAATGTGCTTATAAAAAGCGGTCAGCAAGTGACTTACTGTTTCCTGCGTTTGCAGTAAATCAAAAACCAGATGCAGCAATGGTTCAGACTCCATTGCAAACTATGTGGATCGAATATATTATATCTGGTTTTAGCATAGGCAGACCACATCCCCAAAAGTCCATGCTGTTTCTTGTGAAGAAGAGGATTCTGGGTGTTGTGAAACATATCACCGCCAGGAAGCATTAAGGCAAGTTAAATGTGCATGTAAACGTACAAGTCATGCTTACATGCAGCCCTCCCAGTAGGCAACAGGCCTAAGTTAACTTAATGTCCGCGTGTTAACGAGGTTATAACGTATGGCGTTGAATTTTATATCGATACCATCTCCAAAAATGCAACTTGGCAGCGAGCTAAAACACGGTTGGTATAAAGACCTTAATAAAGAAATCAGAGTTTGAGAAAGACCTTGTCAGCTGCGAGTGGGTGGATGGCATTCGAGTCTGATAAACCTTGACAATTAGCATAGACTGGTACTCAGTCCCTACGCACGTCGTTCGATGAATTCTAATTAATCCGTTACATTAAATGGGGGATTTGGTGGACTTTCACTCAAGACGGTTTCACAGCTCGTCGGCTGAGTGCGGAAAATGGTTCGCAGGGCGTTGCGTTATAATTAGGTGTTGTTATATTAATGCTATCTTAGCATTAACTGGGGGAACATAAAGATACAATTAGAGGCTGCCAATCACGGCGCTAACGTGATGGACGTGTTGATTGAAAAGTGCTAATAAGTTACTAGAGCGGCCATTTCGCGGACAAACTTGAGCTCGGCTCGTGCTTGAATTTAATATTGCCAAATCGCGACACGATTTTTCATCAACAATCTTCCAGATCGAACATGATGTAGGAAACAAAAATGCAACCCAGTTTTGTAGTTAGAACTGGATGACTAAGGTCATGGCAACTACGAATGAAACTAGGGTCGACCCTCACATATTCGTCCGATTCAATCGTCATCCCTTAATTTTGTAAGTAGGGCAATGCGACAATAGGTCACCTAATAAATAGCGTACAACACTATGGTAGAAGAAGCATTATCCTTTCTTGAAATCCCTGAACTGTTCGACACCATAGGTATGCGTGTAAATGACCAAAATCTTGTGGTTGCAAAATACATGTACCGTACCCTATATTGTATGTAATTTTTGTATACAGTGATGCGTTCCATGAAAGCATTATATGTTGCCAGTGCACGTTTAAACTGTATTTCCTATCGGACCTAATGAGAATGCAACATATTACAGTACTGTATATGGTGATGTCTTAACCCAAGTTTTCTCGTGTTATCCAAATGAAAGGTGGCCAAACTATAACGTTTTAAGTGCCAGAGCATCAACTTTTCAGGTGGAGCAAATGTTCAGATGTTGTCAAATAAAGTTGGAAAAAGAAAACAGCAATGAGCCCTCCATGAAACAGTTTGCAAACATTCTTACAACACGTTTTAAATGCCACCAATAAACGCTCATAAAAGCATGTTCTCTTGATTACAGTGGGTCGAATAACAAAGAATTTTGTGGTTTTCGGCACTTCTAGCGTCATGGTTTGGAATTTTTCCAATATCCAAATCACTTGGATGTGGATGTGGAAAACATCTTTCCATCTTCAGTGACGCCATCTTGAAATTTTGACTTTGGCGGCGTTTTTGCCCAAATTTTTCTGGTAACTTACACCAAACATTTTTGGCAGCAGAGAATATATCTGGAATATCGTAAGAGTTTGCTCTTACATTTTGTGGCTCACGTAAACTAAATGAAAGTGAAAAATCTACAGGTACATAAAGAATCGGTATATGCACGAGCAAACATTTTCGGAATACTTTGCTCGACGACCACTTAAGTCGTTTATTAAATCGTCTTTACAGGCCCTCCTTAGTCGCAAATAAAATATATGTTCACATAAACCTATACGGTGTTGCTGGGAATGATAAATGGAATGCTTTTAAAACAACGGCATTATTATAGCTGCTAGAACCATTAAAACGGTCGGGTTCCTCGGCTGATGCACGGCAATATTACCTAATAAACAATTAGCCTAGGGTTCAAAAGCGACTAAAAGCGTACCTACATGGACGTACGTGTACCTATACAGCTATCTGATTAGAAACACCTTACCGTTGTGAGTCATTGTAAAATTCGGTAGCCTGACTAATGGATACTAAATGGATTTTAAAATCCACTCTTTGAAGTATTGTTTTCTTTGTTTTTTTTTGGTGTTGTTTAGTTAGCCCCGGTGATATGTACGTGGCAATTTGGGTATGCGGAGATAGCAGTGGAAAAAATACTTAGTTTTTTAATCTTCGTAAAAGTCTCGGACTTCAGTGCAGACCTTCAAATCTCAATTTTGAAAAGTCATCTTTGGTGATTTGCGAGGAAGTCATTTTCCTTTCCAGTAGTGCAGGCTCCATGTACAAATAATTAATGGAAGACATTTGAGCAGTGCAAATAAGGCTACCACAAAAACAACAAGAGGGCTGTGAAGAACTCCATGACTTTGAGAATGTTTATGGCCACTTTTCCAACTAAAATAATATATATTGCTCAATAGTCTTGCAGCCACCTTACGTACAATACGGATTCTTTCTTTGCCAACCCAAGAACTCACATAAATAAAATTATTTTCCATTTCAAATATGCTACCGACAAAGAAGTCCATGTACTGTACAGTATGTCCAGCATTACACTGACACAAATAAGAAACAACAAACGTGCCTATAGGATGTCTAACTGACCACATTTAAGACCCATTGAAAGTGATTTTTTGCAATTGAAATTTGATGATTTTGGACAGATATGATAATTTCAAATGACACTAAATGCTTTAATTCAAAGTTCACATTGACAGTAAGTTCCTGCGCTATATAAAATAAAAAGACATTTCGTTTTTAGAATTTTTACAGTCTCTAGATCTCTTATATTCCCATTCAGACGGCAGGTACTGCCATCTATTGTTCATAAAGGTAAATAAAAAGTCAAACATAGAATTATCGTTTTTCCTAATATCATACGCATTTCCACAAGTCGTCAAGAGCACATCCCAAAAAGCGCAAGTCCCTCTTAATGTTTACAAAAAAAAAACATATTTTAATATGTTGATAAGGAAAGGAGAAATTGAGTTTTGCAATTTTGTGCAGGGTGTCCCCAAAGTCACAAATCACTGTCAATGGGCCTTAAACGACCATTGGGCAAAGTTGCTCAGTTCCCCCAAATGCAGATTTTTTTGTCACCAGACTTCCCAATATTCCAGGCCTAATTAAACCGCTCCGGAAAACACAGAAACGAATCATGTCAGACCTGAATGCAAATCAGCAGTCAGTTTGAATTACAGTAATAAATAAACACGAAATGTCACTCGTGGTTAGTGCATGAATCTCACATTTCGAAATTGGGCACAAGCCTATTCCCGCGCTCGGACGCACTTTCTGAAGGCCCCCTATTATCATAAAAATTACCAAATTTCAAAAATGTGCCTGTCATGACAAGCACATCATTTATCATTGTCTCCTATGGCTACTTTATATTGTTTAGCTGCTTGTTTTTTTCTTCCCGAGAAGAAAACTTTGAAAATTTGTTTCACTCGGAGTGAAACTTATCACGTGTTCGAAACGACATGGGTTCAGGGGGGGATGTTCCCATTGATGGTCTTGGTCAGGTATCATTGGTCCAATCCGAGCATTTGCACAGCAGCGCTCCATCTTTGGTGGTCTTTTCAATTTTCTGAACCAGCGTTAGGGCTGTCTTCATCGAGCCTGCCGCTGAGTGTTACATACCATTTTTAATTTAATTTTCTCAATCCTACGTCCGTCGAGGCTTTGCTTATGAAATAAACGCGAGGGGTGTGTGGGAGTCGTGCTATTCGGTGACTTGCAAATCAAATATATGTATACCAAAAGCTGTTTGGAGTAATTTCGAGACACGAGTGTTAACAAAAATAGGTTAAAGCCCCTATTGAAAGGAAATACAATTTCACTCAATGGGAGACCCTCATTCCATTCACTCGACCACGAGCATGATTTATCAAAAATATAGTCCAGCCTCCATTCTCGGGCACCCCTTCGGGCTTGGGCATATGCGAACAACTCCGACCAAAGGCGCAGCAATATTTTGCTTTTCCATCGATAAGTGCATCATAATGCGGAAGATCAACATACTGAGATCATGCATACATGGATGGATATTACCCGAATTCCCCCGTTATCTTCTTCCGAGCAAACTTCCAGCCAACGAAGAAACGAATGGATATACAGGGTGAACAAAAGTGTGACGCGTTTCCCCATTGCATACTACTGAAATAAGAACTTTTTAGAAAAACCTAAGTGGTTCCCTTCGTGCTGCAATTAGTTTGAATCTGATAGATCAACTTACAGCTACTGTAACTTAACGAGCGTATCAGTAGCATACTATACATAGTTCTTGAGAAGTCATACATCATACATGGCAAGCTAGTATTGAGTATTCCAACTCCAATTGACATAGTAAATTTCATTTAAGAATGTACCGTGCATGTACTGTATAGTATTAGTAACATACCAACATCATAATATATACTATACGGATGTGCACAAAACATTTGAATTTTAATACAACGTTTCTAGTTTACTACGTTTCTGTTCTAGCTGCTGCAAAGTGTTTTGCGGGTTTTCGTGTGGAACCTGGCCTATCCTAAGCTACACAAGCTGAAAATGTTATTTATTTACGTGCCCATTCCAAGGCAATCACTGCGAGCCTACGAGCCGTTAGGAGAAGCCCACTTTTAATGTACCAATGACGAAGCATGCAGGGACATTTTGAGCAGTTATTTAATTTGTAATTTAAAAGGGATACCATAGAAGCATGCATGCATAGAAGACTCATTCGAATCTTAACATTAAGTTGGCGATGCATTACAATTTAGATAATCAAAGACTGTATAATTAAAGTATTAGACATGTTTGAAATAGATGTGGTTGAACCAAGCTGGAAATAGCTTCGAGTTGCACAATGTTACATTTTAAGCAGTTTTATCAAGCTAGTCTAAAGCTGGAGAAAAATAAGAAGACGTTCTCCATAAGCTGGGCACTCCATCTGTCCCTTGATTTTTCTCGGTATGGAGGTTCGACTGCAACTAAGACATGGATCTGCTGGTGGCTTTGCCATAAAACTCGCGCCGGATTCCATTGCCCGGTGAGAGATCGTTTGCATTTCTCTATAACATAAAATGTCCCAGCGCAATCTGACAATGAGAAGGCGAGCAAAAGCAAGCAGTCATAAAAGTGAAGATGGTTCCCACGATTTCCTACTTGCATTTATAGACCTCTGGTTTGGCCAAGATTTTAATCTGCTGCTTCGACTACCCCAACTGGTGCGCGCTCGTTCGCAACACGAAATTGGGGACTCAAAAATGTTGTTCCGGTAGGCCCAGAGTTGCCAGAGCTTATTTGTCACCCCGTGAGCGAGCATGATAACTAGCCTATTAATAACATGGGACGTTTGAAAACGCTTTCGTTCCACCTGACCACCTCCACCCAAAAACTTATATTTGTGCGCCGAGAGATTGATAGAATTGTTCTGAATTTTATCAGCTGGGCACAGCTGCAGGAAAAATTAAAAACGCAGTCATTAATTCAGCCGCATTAAATCTCGAAATTAAATTAAAATTAGTGTTGCAGTTGCTTTCTGTAGTCACCAAGAGCTGTCATCCATGTCTAATAACTCCTTTACATTACAGAAATTTACATTACTGCGAATGCTTAAGGACATATACTGCCATACTGTAGATGTGTCTGCCACGAAACAGTCCAGATGGTAAAACGCGAACACTGGTAGGTACAACAGCGTGGGTACCTTGCACAGCACCTGTTTTCTGACAGCCCAATAGTTACCAATTAGGATTAATGGTAAACATGCTTTCTGTTACAATCTATCTTTCAAAAACTAATGCACTTTCGAAACCTGATGCGATGCATGGAAACGAGCCTTGGAAACTATACGATTGCATCATTGAGAAAATAAACTATGAATTTACTAGTACATGTATATAAAGTTTAACTTGGTTGTTAGGTTGATACTTCATGTACATGCAATAGTGTGCAGGTTGACCAGACTTGCAATGATGGACTCCCACGATTTTTAACAACTTTACCTAACCATCCAATTGACTTGAATTATCATTAACTCAATCCTGGCATTTTCACAATATAAAAAATTGTCCCGTTAATATGCGCATGCAAATTTTATTTCGTCGCATTTTCTAGTTCCCTGATAGTTAACTAATAATAAAGCTGATTAACATATGGAACCGCGAAATAAATTTTGCACCTGCTGATTGTCTCCAATTACATTGTCTGTTAAACCAGAAAAAAACATTCAACCTTCCTTTGGCAAGAATGTGAATATTCACATCGAAACATCCCTACAGCAATTCAGATTTATCTGTAAATATATTGTTGAAATTGTTTTAATCCGAAGGCTCCCAATTACAAAATTGTACAGAGAACCTTCATCCCAAAACCAGCTTGCTTATTGATTGTAAACTCGGTAAAAGAAGCGCTGTTGCGTTGCACGCACAAAGCTATTGCAGTAGGTAAAGAACTGAAAGATACCTCGATGTAGGCGCTAAAATCAAAACTTGGTACTAGGACAGCTGAATGCGAGTGAAAAAAATCACACGATAAAATGGCAACGCAATAAATAAGATTGCCACACTTGAAATTGGAACTGCTGTGATTTCTGTTCAATGACATAACTTTCAACACCAATGATAGCTCTGATAAGGTCAAAATGTAAGTCAAATTCCGTCCGACGCACAACATAAACACAGAAGATACATGGATGCAGGATTTGCGTAATACACCTAAAAACAAAACGAGCATGGTCAAATTCTTTTGCATTCTCCCTTACAATAAACTATATTTCAAAATATCACGAAATCCCAGGGAATTTTCTCATTATTTCCTAAGTGAAGAAGTTGACTTAATCCCCCAAAACGTTTCCAGAACTAACTTTCATTTTCTGCGCATTTGACTGCAATTTATGGTTAGGTTTTTTCTAGACCTACAATATTCCAAATAATCTCACAAATGCATCGTTGTAATGGAAATTACTTCAATATTCTCCTATTTTCTCACAAGTTTACAAAGATTCTATTCTTTCAGTTACCCTACTGTCAGTATCGGTGATGCTACGTGTATGTGGTCGAAGGTAGGGGGTGGGGATGATTGGGGACGATTACAGCAATATATACCATTTTAAATACATGTATTATAGTACAACCTACCAAAATGACATTAATTATGTCAGAGCGCGACCTTTTTCTACTACTGCACCATCGTTTTCACTTTTGCAATGAAATTACGAACCCTTTCCATAATTGCAAATTAAATTGAATGTACAAGTAAATAACAGATCAAAGTCATCATGTGAGCCTGACATTTTACATTTACTATATTCATGGTTGCTAAGAGGAACGCAAATCTTCGTCAATGTGTATCTCGTAATCGATCTAAAGTCAATCAATGCGTACACTTAAATCCTTCTACAGTGGACTAACTGTACATTTGATAAAGTAGTTGGCCTACAAACCAAAATTAATATCAGTTAAGTACCTATAAAATCAATTTCTACTAATGCTCAGCATAAACTGCGGTGTACAAATTGGGTCAGTCCAGTGACAACAATCAAGGTGTCACTATAATTTTCATTCTATCTCTCAACATTTTAATTGCTACAGCTCTCGTGAAAACGCAGTACGGTAGAAATGCAAAAATCACATCTGGCACATCGATTTGCATCGTTTAATTCATTCTGCAATACTCTACCGACGTTAGTGTAACTAACTTCACACCATGAACTAAACGCTATGAACCAATCTATATATCAGAGGTGTGCAAAATGGCAAAGTGGAGATAAATATACATATCATTGCATCTGAAACGCCATTTATACTTCCTTAGAATACCCCCAAACTAGGAACTTGTTCCTCCCATATCACGACGACAAATATACCTGCAGTTCCACCTTTTCTTGAACCAGGATCACGTGTGTGTCGCAGCTGATACATGTATTGAGCAATTTTCGTTGATGATTCAGGTGATACCCTTTTCCCACCTCATAAATTTTTACATTAGTGAAGAAACTCGTGTCGTTAATATCGTCTTCGATAAATCAGCAGAATATGGTTCATTTTACACCCATTATTATAAGAATAAACGACCATTATTTGACATTCGGTGCCTCCCACCCCCTTTCGCCCCCACCACTTTGAATCAACATTCGAAGATTTTCGAAATTGCAAGACATGAGAGGACGAATGTGGTTCAAACTGGATTAATTGAACTTTCGTAGTCTGATACACTTCAAAGCATTGTACATGAATATGTCTGCTAGGCGGAAATTCTCCAGTGATCTTAGGTTTAAACGAGCGGCTTATCATTTTTTAATACCTTAGTGACAAGCAGACGTAATGAAATAGATATTTTAACGTATGCATGCCAAATGGATAAACTTTAATTGCCAGCGTCATGTGATTCGAAGAAGTTTCATCACTTGGTCAACATAAGTTAATAAAAGCTCCACCTAATTCGATTTATTTGCACAGATCAACCATCAACTTTTGCTAAGAAAGTATTTCTCAAGCTGTCTTTCCAAGAGTAAGGAAGATGCTCGCAGTTGAAAAGACGCCGCCATTTAGTTCAAACTGCTCATGGGACCAAAGGTAGGACGGTATTATTTAAGAATCTTAATTACTCATTTGTTCAAACTAACTCAAACGCATTAATTAGCTAAGTAATGAAAAAGTTCCATTCATTTCAAAAGCGCTATCGACGTGAACTGGTGTTGCAATTCAAAGAACTAAATTGGCACATTTTGTTTACGCTTAATTTAACTTAAGCAGTCAGCATTAAAAGGTTTGAATTCGATACAACTCAGAAAACATTCAATACATTGACAGGTCACATTTAAGCTCTCTATAAGATGCAAACTAATTTTAAGTTTGTTCATTAAGCTTAATTTACTGTGTATACATGCAAGCTAACCTTGCACAGATTGGACGTGAACACTGTACACTATATAATAGTACAGTGTAGATGAAATTAATTATTGTGAAAATAGCATTTCGAAGAAAATGTTAAATACATGACATTCAGTATTTCGCTATGGTATTCTATATTTCTTCTAAAGAAATGAGAATATTATGTTTTGATTGCAATAAGTCAACTATATCTTAGCTAGTGTAACAGATTGGTTAAATGATCATCGGGCTTTTACGTTTGCTACAAACTCATGAGCTTACGATACTTTTAACAGAAGTCCCAAACAACATAAGGTAGCAGTTCTTGTGGTTTCAAGATCGCACAATACAAGGACACATTTTAGCATCATGACCCACATTCCATCCTGTTACAATGCACAGCCAATTGTATTTCAGAAAATTCAAAACATGCAAAGTGACGTGACGTGACACCTTCAATTTGCATATTTTATATTTTTCATAAGTTCGACAATGAAAATCCACGAGTTAAACAGTCTCAACATGATCAAGAACCAAATGGAGGAGAACGGAAGCGAAACCTCGGAGGAAAGTGGACACGAAAGTGATGTGAACTATAATTTCGATCCATGGTGTGATCCAGAAAATCCCAGACAGATAACCTTTAAAGACATTAGCATCGCAGCCTACAAAATCAAAGATGGTATCACCAAGACGTCTTGCAAAGTATGCACACTTCGAACATATAAGCCAATATGTCTAAACGTTGATCTTTGATGAAAATGCCATCGAAATGACTCCAATTTAAGGAAACTACATGTATATCTTTCTCATCAACAGCGTTCGAATATCTCTTCGCTGACAGGAATGGAGATTTATTTTAAGAAAGAATTTAATATGGTTACTGGAAGGTAAGCAGTTATTAAATGTGATTTAAAACTTACGCAAATGCATCATATGTTTGCATTACGCCATGGTCACTGTCATTAAACATGACATCATTTCATAGCTTCAAGGAACGTGGGGCAAGATTCACCCTCATGATGCTCCCTTCTCAACAGAGGTCCAAAGGGGTGATTGCAGCCTCTGCTGGTAACCACGCTCTGGCTCTCAGCTACCATGGCCAAGACCTGGGCATTCCAGTGACTGTGGTTATGCCAATTGTGGCTCCTTTGATGAAAGTGCAACTGTGCCGATCATACGGCGCCAATGTTATTGTCAAAGGACTAGACATAGGAGAGGTAGGAAAAGTCTCGGACATGTCCAATAACCATTTTGCTTTTGATCACTGAGTGATCAATAATGGGTTTTCAAATTGCTATTGGCCTAGTGTAAAGACATCGCACTGAGAATGGCCCATGAGACTGGAATGGTTTATATCAACGGGTGAGTATCTGACCAATATTGATGGAAACTTTAATTAAGGCTATTCCTGGCAATCTCAACAGCATGTTGTCGTTGCTGTTTAGATACGATCATCCCCATATCTTGGCTGGCCAAGGCACTATGGGCCTCGAAATTGTAGAGGAAGTTCCTAACATCGATGCTGTTGTTATCCCTGTGGGAGGAGGAGGGCTCATTGCTGGTGCTGCTGTGGCCATTAAAAGTGTGCTGCCTGACGTCATCGTTATCGTAAGTCTATTACTGAGATATGTTTACGCAATTCTGTCCAATTACACTTTTGTTAACCTTATCTTTGCCCCAAATACATAATAATCGCCTTATAGAATGTGATATAAGACTCCCGATACATGACCATGTACAGAGAAAAATTTCTCGTTGTCCGATCACACACAAACATGTGTAATCAGCTCAAAAATAATAAAGTTTTAAAAATAAATTATTTTCTGATATAATTGATAGGGTGTGGAACCAGAACGCTGCGCCAGTTACACAGCCGCGCTGAAAGCCAACAAACCAGTAAAAGTGACTGCTCAGTCCACGCTGGCGGATGGTAACCAAATATTTGTCGGTTAGTGATAAACAATAATCTACAGATAATGGATGCCGAATATAAGAAGAAGGGTTCTTTCGCACAGGTCTGGCAGTGCCAATGGTTGGCGTCAACGCATTCGCAACAGGCAAGCCATTAATTGACAAAGTGGTGACGGTGAGGTAAGGATGATGGGGGTGTCTTACCTCATTATTTGCCCATCCCGGGTACACATTCGAGCATCTTACGAACTTGGTGTTAATTGCATTTCCAGCGAAGAATGGATCGCCATTGCCATCTTGCGGTTAATTGAGATGGAAAAGGCAGTGGTGGAAGGTGCAGGGGCAGCAGCACTGGCCGCCATTCTGGCTGACCAGTTACCAGAACTGAAAGGAAAAAGGTACTTAGACCAGGGTTCTAACAGCAATACGACATAGCATGTTGATCGAGATGAGTAATTTGAAGTGTTTTTCATGTAACGTTAAAAGTGTTAACTTTGTCGTGCACTGTTCAGGACTCACAAAGACAACTAAAAAGTCTGGGTTAGGGGGAGTTTACTACTAAAGTACAATGCACATTTAGAGCAGAAATCAGAATAGCTCTGGACATCTTAAAACGGCTGTGCAAAGACCAATAATGTCACTTTGATGTTGCAGAGTGGTGGTCCCACTTTGCGGAGGAAATATCGACACGACAGTTCTTGGAAGATGTCTGGAGAGGGGTTTGGCAGCCGATGGACGTCTGGTTAAGTACACGGTGACAGTGAGCGATAGACCTGGAGGAATAGCGGAATTAACGCGTTTTATGGCCAACTTGGGAGTCAGCATTAAGGACATCGTGCATGAAAGGGCTTGGCTGAAAACTGACATCTATTCGGTGGAAGTAAGTCGCATGTGTCAACAATCTGATCGTAGGATAGTAATGTCGCCAACCAAGATTAACACGTAAATCTGACCATTCAATAGAAATAAAACTCGACTGAGTTTGACATTACAACACTATGAATATTAATTGGGTGATAAATGCAGAATAAATCAGCAATTTTCCTAGAATTCTTGCAAAATGTACATCTGGGGGTGGAAGATTATAAATTCCTGGTCTTATTATAAAAAACTGATTAAAAACAACAAAAGGTACAAGGAAATCATTAGAAAATGTGAATGAGCTCCTAATGATTTTTATTTCATGTATTTGCATCACAGAGACTGCCAGTAATCGCGTGCTTCAAAAATAGCTTCTCTATGACAGAACATTTCCTCATGATGGCCAAGGGTGCTATCATTGCGAAGAAATCCCTTTAGAATTCAATTTTCGCTTGAAATTGGGTTTAACACTGATCAGCGATTTCGGTCTATGATTATAAGCAGAAAACCAATTGAGATTTTCTTTGCATAGATGCCATGTCTAGCTGTGAAGCAAAGAAACGAAATCAAAACTACTTCTACCTTCATCCAAAATTTGGTCCTAATTTTGGATAAAGGTACAGTGTAGAACACTGTTTGTACACTGTGCGTCCTGTGTACCCTGTAAGCATGTTACAGATAGCATACAGTACATGGTACACATTTGGAAAACGTGGTAAGATATTTGAAAATGACTTGACATGGACAGACAATCAATTACCATACAAACACTTGGCATCAATTCAATTATTACCTACTATAAATGTTTTGGATATTCTGGTCAACTGCATTGCTGCGCAAAAATAGAAACCAACTTACGTGTATTACATGCATTGTACATGAATACTGTATGTACAATTGCACTTTCGATGATGACCGTATGGTTCGAGATGACCACAAATCTAAAATCAAAGACATACAGTAGTGTTATTTCCGGACTGTCTTGGGCTGCAACGCTTAATTTACTGTTTTTAATTTCAGGTGAAGGTCGTCTGTGAAACCAAGGACAGAGAGCACGCACGCGAGGTCGAAAATGCGCTGCAACAACAATACAAAGTTGTAAGAATAGGTTAATTTAAATGTTAATTGGACCCAGGGGCGAAATTTGCACCACAGTGCACTCTGTCAAACATTCTGTTGCATAACAGTCACTCGTTTTGAAGCTCGAGGAATAGATCGTCACTTCAAAAATTGCAATCACAGGGCAAAAGGTTATTCGCAAATTATTTTTTTAATATTCATATAAATATCTAACAAACGCATGTGAGCAGAGATTGAATAAGTCATAACAATGATGCCTCTGTAGAAAAATCTCTACATTCGTACTTGACAAAACGAAATTGTGTACTGTAAACGAAGTGAATGATGCTTGTGCGAATTCGTAACAATTGAAGATTTAATTAAAGTAATCCTCAAATGAAAATGTTAAACTTATTTAATGAGGAAATCTGGAGTTAATGGAGCTTATGAAGGAAATGTGAATATCTGTTATCACTGTCATCGAATAATTAAATATCAAAGTTTTGACGTTCTAACAGCGGATGACTCATTTCTTCCTTATTAATTTTGAGGAGTGGTTTATTATGTCACCTCTGAAATGCACGAAAATGAAATTTACAAAGATACTGTTCTACGTGTGCTAATTATCTAAGTTATCATCACTGTCAAACTCGAAGGAATCTCCTATTCACATTATTAACGTTGATCATGTTAAATCCCTCACAAAGCAGATGTTTTCGGATTTAGAATGAACTTTCAGCTTTTTCGCACTTTTGTCAATATTACATCCTCAATTCAATTTTTCAAAGCGAAAGATTCAGGTGCAATTGCAATTTTTGTGCATAATCCATTAGCAGTAATTATAAAGTCTGAAAAAAGAATATTATCAAATTCTCTGCTGATAATATATTAAAATTGATAAATAAATATGCATGAGAGAAGTGATGAATGACTTAATCTCGACTGATTCAATGCCACATCAGGGAAGGTAATGAATCATTTCGTGAACGGCTTGTGCTGGTTCCATTATTTGTGATGGCACAAATGTCACAGTGAGTAGACTAGAAACTTTTGAGAGACACACATTTTTCACAGTCACGAGTGAAATTTCATTTAAAAAATCTACACAGTGTTCGTAATCCTAATATGTATGTTTGCTCCCACGCAGCTGGATTCCTTCCAATAGTAACAGTCTCCGCTGTATATAAAAATCTATACGAATTTCATAAATATTCACATGACTGACTACATTTGTGGTTTTGCTACTTACTCACGCGACGCTAAGTGATGGAAACTTCCTCGAAAAATAAACAAAACTCAAATGCCGTGGTTCATCGAAAACGAGAGCACTTTGAGGTTTCAACGTTTATGCAAAAAAACAGGAGCTCGACGAGGGAATTCAATTTTGGCTCAAATATCTTAGAAGTAGGTTGGATTATCTATGAATTCCACGAACAAGGAAGGCAAACAGAGGTCCAAAATCAATACGTATGCATTTCGTGTATCAGCTGCCTGGGAATTGAAGCCAAGCAAGCCTCCAAACCAGCAAATTAATTAAGTGGAATATTAATTCCATTAATCCATCTACAGAAGTGCACTGTCAACTGCAATTCATCGATGTCGAGACCTGGTAATGGAAATACTAAAACCGTTTCAAACCGTCATTTTAATAAACGTAGTCAGAAACGAGGGGTAGATAACTGAAAACAAAATATGTCGAGCAATGAAGAATTGAGCTCAACCATTCTGACTTTGGATGAACGGCGGGCTTATTCTTCAACGACAGTATCATACCTCGTGGTACCAGATAGTTTGTTACGATAATTTATGTACACGCCGTATATAAAAACAGATTGAAAAACGGCACAGCTAACACCATTTAACTAATTCATTATCCATAGTTCGTTTGGCTATACGGGCCATGCTACTTCCGCACCTCCTGATTGACTCTGAAAGTGACTTACCAGCAGAAGATTGGACATTTTCTTATTACTATTCAATTCAGCGCAGCTCAGTACCCCACCACCACTAAGTGAACAAATAGTGGTAGCTTTCAAGGCATTCGCATCTGCAAGGTGTGGCCTTGATTGCAAACACATCATTCAGAATACGAGCAGGGCTGGCACCGGAGCAATGAGAAATATTCAGAACTGAAACAATGGTCACATCAAGGGCTACTTCTTCTTCGCAGCACCATGGTCTGTATACTTCAATAGATGAGCCGTCATTGGTAGCTAACACTTTGATATATCACCGCATAAGGAAACCATGTTGGGTGTCTGAATTTCCAGATGGCAAGAGACCTCCACAAACATGAACGTCTATTAAGGTAGCTGGCACATGAAAAATGTCCTTTTATTTCTACACGTTGGCCGTGCGGTCGCTGCTGTGGCGTTTTTGGTAAGTGGATGCAGGGGGTGTCGAGGATGCAGGGGCCGCAGAGGAGGATTGTGGGAGATGAGGTCCTTTGGTCGGTCTGCACGCTGTCCTGGTGGACTGGTGGGGAGAAGCGCCGGTGGAGCATGAAGGCTTGACGTCATTGATGGACCTCCTGCTCTGGTTCAGCTCTTTTAGCTTGGGATTAGGGACGCACACGTACACCGGTCGATAGAGTACCACACTTTCACTGGTTTCCATGGTGCCATCGTACACCTGACCAAGCTGGAACTCCGGCCCGATGTACATGCCACCTTCCACGTGGTCACTAGCCACATCTACGAGTCAAAAGTGCATTTGGTATCAAGTGGGCAATGGGACTGCAATGTCACGATCAGATGAATCTACTGTACATGCGCAATTCGGGCTGTGAACCATTGCATTAGTACAGCACAGCGCATTTGCATGCCAACAGATTTTGATTTGTACGCATATATGGCTTTGTCAGATTTTGTTAGAACAGATTTTGATTTTTCGAAATCCTCTCCTGCAAATGCAAGAAGTGTCGATTAAATATCATCAAAACGAATCTTAAAAAGATTTGCAGCGTGAAGTGGAATCCTAGATCCAGTTGTCAGAAATCAGCTTATTCCATCTGTTGTTCCTTCATCTGTTGTGAGAACATTTCACTGGCTCTTATCGACTTGGCAAGGCCATGTGCCATTGCTTTTTCAATGGCATACGCGTCATTAACCCAAGCATACTAAGTGAGAAACCCGGGGCAATTGACTTTAGCTATTTTAAGATAAACAGTATTTTCTTCTTGTCAAAAATGCAAAAGCTCTTGTGCTGTTGCCATGGCATTGACTGCCAGTTAAACGAACAGTAACAATATGTCGAGACTGCGTTGGCGTAATCAATGGCAACATTGACAAAATCCCAGTAAACTGCATTTCTTACAAGTGCACAGACCATGTCAACAATACAGTATTGACAAATCACAAAGGTTTCATGATTTGCTTCATTGACAAACGGTGCTGCCTGGTTTCACTACTGCATCTAGCAATGTTCAGGAATACAGAAGTATCCAGTATATTTCGCAATATTATGCGAGCTAAAACAGCTCAGAAATTTAGATTGTTATTTGCCAGTTCTCCAAACAGTATGTACAGCAATCACAGCATATTGCATCACCTGTCACAACTGTTATTAAAGTTGGCTTTGAATGAGACGCCGAAGGGCATTCCTTTCTTGCTCATCAAATTACCAAATCATCTGATCGTGACAAATGCTGATTTCGATGTGAATTTAGTTGATATCTCATATCTGACAGTAATTGTTGACGGTTACATGAGAAAAAGCAATAATGAGCATTGAAATTATCTGAACAATTGGTTGTTCAACTTTTTGCTCATGTGACGTGTCAACTGACTGTTCTGAGGGCTTAGTGCATCACTGCAATGCAAATTGTACATTTTGACGAAAGAGATTTCAAACACGGTGCATGCACATTGGTGCAAATCAAAACAAATCTAACAAATGTAAATGTTTTGCATGCCATTTCAATCTTCTTAGCATAAAACCTACAAGCATATAGGCTGATGTGTCTGTTGTTTACATTCAGACATTAGCAGATACTGGAAAGAACATGCTACTGTTAGGCATTCACAGAAAAGGATAACATTGACTGGTCAACATTTACTACATGTTGATATATTATAAGCATTCCGGAAATGTTTTCCAGGGATTTGTTTCGATGCTTAGTCGCCTCGACTTTATATAACAAAAATAAAACCAACAATCTCATTTTTTCCAAAACCATGCCATCAACGAAATCGAGCTTAGGGACAAGAATGAAAATAAGTAGTGCGCATTTTTTTGATACCGTAAGCATGTCTAATTATGTACAATATGAAATGCAGCAAAAGAAAAAACGCCAAATATAAAAATAAGACGACTATAGGCAGTCGCTATGGAAACAGGCATTTCCTATGTAAACACGTGCTTACCATATTGTATTTGAGGCTGTTGGTTGGAATTAGGAATCCGAAATGGACACGTTGCTATAGCGATTGGAAAACTCATGTGCAAATCATCCCCAGACTTCTCCAATTCGAGGCAAACCTTGGAAATCAAATAAACAAAACAACATAAAAATGGGGGCAAATGGGAGTCGACCGTAATATGAAGCTGCAAATAGCATTTGAATAAGTCTTATTCAAAACATCATCACGTAAGAAGAAGTCAAGATTATCGATGTGAAATGCGAAGTAAAGACTAACGACGAACGGCCCATAGACCCACATCACGTTTCAAGGAAACATAAAAGCGTTTTGATAATGTTTAACACATTCTCAAGTCACAGTCGCCTAATAATTACATGCATAGTTTTGCTTGCATGATTTTGCAATTAACCTCTTGTGCACGAGAAAGATGCCAGAGGCTAAATGAAAAGACTAATTAAGCGCAAAATCAAAATAACCTGGCATTTTAAGGCGTCCTGGAAACAATACATAATTAGCAAGCTTCTTCATACAAATAACATTTAAAAAGTCTTATTAAAACATTTTGGGACATACTAGCTAGATACTATGCATCACTCCAAATGGGTACAAAATATTTATATTTCAACCCATTATGTCTGACTCTATAGCTCTATAACTCTATAGCCTAAAAAAGCATAAACTAACTTAGAAAAATTATATTTGGACGGGAAAAGGAGTGATACACCAGTCGTATTATCTGTGTTGTATACTCCCTTCTCATAAGGTAAAATACAAAACATCACAATGATGGTAAATAAAAACCGTTAAATAAACATAATGCACTTTTATGGCCGGCCATTTCTAGTTTTTGTTTTATAATTCTCAAATGCAAGGATAAATAATCACTGAAAAGCATGTATTGCTTGGTATTGTCAAATTAAAAAAAGTCTTCTTGAAGGAATTCAATAACCTGATGCAGTGGACTTTAGTCAACTACGGTATAGTCGCTAGTTTCATTACTTTCCATATACACTTCCTGTCGCTTTATATTTCCCATCTATTCAGATTATTATTCACGAAGGAGTGCATTTTATCATTTCCCCCAGACAGTTGAAGCGGAATTACACGTTCTTTCAAATAAGCGAGACAATTGCGTGAAAGAAGCTGAAAAGCCCATGGGGTGTCTTATGGCCACAGGTCGAAAATCGATTCTTAAAGGCGAAAATTGGTCGCATTGCGTTGACAGAATAGCCATTGTATGACCATTAAAGCAAACGTTAGAAGCCCACGTTGGAATACGCATATGCACTACGGAATGTCCCCTTCAACTTCATTCATGCCTAGAAGCGAGCCCTTCTGAGAGAATTCTCAAATAGAGGTAATTATACATTCTCAAAGTCAACCTTAAATTGCTGCAATTCATTTACTTCCTATACCCGAGCGCATAAACCAGAGACGCGCAGCTATGAAATTAGCATGATTATTATTGCAGTAGACTCTGATTGCTTTTCCCCTTTCTGCTAGCGCAGACATGAAAATTGTCGTTAAAGAGATTGGAATAACATTCATTGTAATGCTAGGTTGTTTGCATGTTTTTCCATGTCACAGTGTGAGGTGTAAAATCGATCACGCCTAAAAAATTGCGAAAATAGCATGCCTGTTGGAAGCTGCATGGAAGATCGATAACCCCTACGAATAAAAATAGACAAGCCAGATGACGCCTTTGTCATGGCGTCATATCTAAGTACGTTTTAGTACTTTCATCACTGTTCACCAAATCATGACGTCGTACCTTATTCTACAGTAAAAGGGCTTGCTCCAAAAATTAATGGAAAAGACGCCAAAAGGTATAAATAAAAAAATGTAGAGGTGATGAAATGTAAAAAAACATTAACCTCCAAATGATTTTACATTTACGTTACATTTACGTGTTCATTTGTTGATTTTTTTTCTTATGCCTGACCTAACCTTATCTCAAAACTATATGTATTATTTAGCTGCCCATCCACCCACTCCGTGATTCCATTTTACGATTTTCTGAAATTCAATTGAAGCTCCATTCCAGCAGCCATTAAATTGCATTTCGAAGCAATTACTATTGTGGAGAGAGCCGCGAATTCAGTACAAGTAAAAGCTTAACCACAATCCCCCTTAGAAGAGATCGTATTTGAGGTTTTCCGTTAAGTTAACAAAATGCTTTATGTTGACAAAAATCCGATTACACCACATTTTCCATTTCTGCTTTAGCAGTAAAAAGGATGGCTCTTAATCTTCGCAATAGCTGCATTCTAGTATAAACTAACAGGAGAGAATGTGAAATTTATCATACACTGTGTAATAAAATAGTTCACTCGTGGGGTAATGAGTGAATTACTTTGTACTAATGACCTGCAAAACATTCCACACGGATGATGGAAGGGACGTACCAGGACCACGAGTAACCTCACCTTGGCCAATAATGCACAAAAAATGCGCATGAGCTAATATGCATTCATTATGGTCCGTTTGCGTGTCACTGGGACATTACCATTACATAAAGCACGAAACGCAAATATAAATAAAGTGGCAAATTAGTTGTAGAGTGCGACTCGAGCGTGGCAATAGCATACGACCCACAAATGGCCTAATCGATCGCCAATTACTTTCAAAGCGAAGATGCTTAAACGCTGGTCGTCTGACTGCACACATCATGTCACAAAATACATCTTTTTTGACGATTCAGCGTGCAAACACAGTTACTCGCGTGTAGTACGTGAAATCAATACCTGTACAGATAACTCCGCAATTATCTCACTAAATCGCGTGCTTCTTCAGCAATTGGCCTATTATCGTTTCATAAATTGATAACAGTAGTTGACCAAAAGCACTTCCCTTACATTTCAGAGGTTCGTTAAAGCAGTGCACTACAAATGTGCAAACATTTTATATTTGTCTAGAATAACAGAATGACTGCTGTAATAGCTACAGAAAAGAATACCTTTTATATATGTTGCGCCTAACCTTTCCTAACCTTTCCTAACCTAAAAATGCAATTTCTGATTTGGCTGCCCCTTTAATGCAGGCAATCACTGCCAGCCTACGGGCTGTGGATAATATCTCAAAGGATAACGGTATTATTTTTACTATAGCAGTCAATGGAGTTACAATATTTGCGCTTTAAACCATCGACATTCGACTGAGGCATGTATCGACGACATTGAATGAGTAGAGTTGTAATAAAAAATTGGTTTTAGAGCGGAGAATACATGGCATACTATACCATAGCCCTGTCCTTCTTCATAAAATATTCTTGAATCGTAAGTGACTAAAGCAGAGCATACTCGTAAGAAGACGCAGCTTACCTTCAAAACGTAATATATCTGGACTAATCTGCAGACGCCGACTAAGGTGGGCGGCATCACAGGCACCACCAGGCTGGACGTGCTGTCGAACTTTGACCTCGTGTGGGGGTGCACAGCATCCCCGATGTACTCCAGCACAACGTGATTCAGGTCTTTGCTTATTCCAAGAACCCCGTGGTCGATGAAATACTCAACATACTGGAAGAAAGCACAGGATGCAGGTGAGCGATCGACGTTGGATGCCATTGCACGATGACTTAGCCAATGTGGTACCTGTGTTAATTTCACTTTAATCCTGGCATCCTCCTCGCTCTGGTTGTCGATGTCCGCTTTTAACTTAATGCTTTCTCCCGAGCAATAGGCGCTCCTTTCCAGCTGCGTCCTCAAGTTGACCGGACCTCGTTTGCAACACAAACAACATGTGGCGCGCTTGTCCTGGCCGTACATTGGTTTCTGGATTCAACGAAATCACGACGGCAATTAGAGGTCTGAGACGAAGCACATGTCTGGGTTTTACATTGAATTGCAATTGAAATGTGTTGCTTACAAACTCGAAACTCAAAAATACGTTAATGCATGCAACATAATCAATCAACCAAGCCTAATTCGTGCACCTCAATGATGTTGCTTCCTTATTTTCAACGCGAGCCACACTAAGTGACCGTTACTACAAGCGTCATCCATGGTGGCTTATGCTCAAGTGGGTGCGCATCAACGAAATGGCGTATTTGGAATGATAGAAGAACGTTCAAAAATGATGTCATTGCATTTACCCGGCCCCGGTCTGTATTTCTCATCATCATCATCATCATCATCATCACGATCATTGAGGACATGATCACTGATTGAACAACTTTCGAATTAAGAAATTTGTAGATAGAATATGGTATTTGCTCCGCTAATAACGTGCACAATTAATTATTGATTTTTCTACCTCAGTTAACCTGTAAGCAAATATGACAGCTGTCATAGCTATTGAAATTCATCACAACCTAACCTAAAAACGTCATTTCTTTATTCAGCCCCTATACAAGGGCAATCACTGCTAGCCTACTAGGCGTTGGATAAAACAACAATTTTTAACAACATTTGGCCAACCCCCCTCCCCCTAAAGATGATTACATGATACTGAAATGTCCCCTAGGTCCTACACAGAATGACGTCAACGTGCATATTCAATTGTCAATTAGAGTCATACGACATTTTATATGTATTGCAAAACTTTATAAATAAGCATAATAAAGGTTACGTCAATAGCAGCTGGCAAGCCATCTTTACTCGGGATTAAGATACCTGCGCCGAGACGATAACCGGGTGCAGCGAAAATCTGTTGTAATATCAGATCTTTCCTTTGTATTCAACTTGCCAACGCACCATGCATAATATGTAAAGCGCGCATATTTTTTTATAAAAACGAAATTTTCCGCTACTTGCATGCATCCAGATAGCGGGATATACGCGTACACGCAGTTGCATCAACGTGTACCTCGTTGGGAGGTAGCAGAATGTCATCTGGAAGTGCATCAACAGCCACTGTAAAGCATTCCTTACCAAATACTGTTCGTCCATGCAGTCGATGTGCGGCCCAATGATGGTGAAATATTTGACCCCTTGAGGGGGCGAGGCGTAGGGGATGTCGACGGTGACTTTGACGTAGTAGCGAATGGTGCCCGCCTTGCTTTCGAAGGAACATGGAAGAGCACTTTCCGGTAGTTGAAATCGAAACGGAAACGAGTGCATCCCACGAGGAAGGATGGGGACGTTCCCCTCGGGTTTTTCTGCGAACAATGCAAAATTACGGATGAAACGGAGGACACGAGTGATGCTCATAATCGTCGCATTGGGCACATACAGAGCGATAGAAAGCCCTTTAGATTGGTGACATAAAAATAAATAAAACTGGAGGAGAAGCTTAGGGGTGACATTGCAGGGAGAATGGTTCCATTCTCTGGCAGAGGATCGATGAAGAAAGAGGATTCTCGTTAGCGTGGCAGCCGATGCAATTAGTGCCCTCTTTAGCGAGTTGCACCGTGAAACACTGTTCTGGCCCCTTTTCACCGAAATTTAATTTCGCTGCGCTGCGCGTTGCTAAAGAGTTCAAATCCATGGTCGCCTCCCATGGGGTGCGTCTTTGGAAACTATAACAGAGTGAGGCTTTAAACGCATTAGTGGCAATGCGAGACGACACGTGTTTCTGCGAAAGGCCGTCACCTTCGCTAAATAATCCAAGCGGCTGCTCATTGGAATTCCGAATGACTTTTCTGCGAATCCGAGTTTCTGGTTTAGAAAACAGTTTCGATTCATCTCAATCGCCAAAAAGCGTCGTAATTCGGGAAACAGAAATGCGTGGGCGAACAGTGGCGCGATGCCAGTGGGAACAAACGTCAATCCGTGAAAATCATCGAAACAAACTGCATCAATGACCCTTAAAGAACGCTTCGGACAAAGTGGCCAACCCTCCGACACGACGCAAATGTGGGCAAACAAGTGTATGACATTTATGTTGTTGTAAACTAATGCAATGTACAGCTTTGATCCTTTAGGAAAGCCAAACTGCTTTTCATTATTATTTCCATCAGTTGCTCGGCTTTGCGTCACCGTGGAACAGCTGAAATGTGTTGATTATTTTGAAAATGGCCGTGTGTTATCAAAACGTGTAATAAAAATATCAACTCTGTAAAACAAAAGGATTTACAACACCAACAAGTTGGATGGATTTTAGGGAGGAATGGGGATACATTTCTGGCACACCCTGTATACATTTAGAATTACGTATTTGTACTCATGTGGGAGACGAAGGAGAAAACAATGAAACTATGTAGTAATTTCAGCTGTCTACGATGGATTCATTGGATTACAGGATCATGTGCTCGTTAAATTAACGAAGGTTCTCTAAAATTTAATGTTCTGATCAACTAAAATTCAAAGTAGCAAGTATAGCGTTCAAATTACCTTCGAACTCGATGTTTTCAACTCGGATCTCTATCTACTTTTGAGTTATTGTTATAATGATGAAGCGCATAACACTGTCAAGAACATAAAATGCACGTTCGTGTAAATAATTGCCTCGAAATTCGTCTACTTTTATTACACGCAGCCCTTTTCTTTTCCCCTAAGAAAGGAAAAGTATCTGTTTTAAGTTGAAACTGCATTTAGAAACGAAGATTAACGTTTTCATCCGACGTTAGAGTACGTTAATAACGTTTACGGCATCGTTCTTCGCTCGAACTGTTATTCAATCATCAGCAGAGTTTTATGAAACTCAAAATAATGGGACTATGGCTCTGAAAAAGCCAGCAGGGCAACGGTCAGCTCACAGTTAGGACAACCACCAGAATGATGAATGGAACGACGCCTGATGTTAAAAAAAAAACCAAGTGACGAAAATAATCAAAGTCGAATATTTCGCCTACCTTTTCCCCAGATGGTACATCTGTCATCGATGAAGTATTGATCATCTTTCACGGTCCTTCGATCGCCACTCACAACCACTTTCCATTCAGCGTGGGATTTACCACGCAAACCAACACGAATTGCTATAAATAACAAATGAAAATAATCAAACCAAAGCACGCACGCTTACGAGATGCACATCCATATAATGATCAACATGCATGGTTTGCCATCCCAAAGGCAACCTGTTACGCATCTGGCAAGAATAAAAAACGAACAGATTATCTCATTGAACACCTGACGAATGTGACTATAAGGTTCTATGGACTTTATGCTGCAACATTTTGTCGTTTTTCTTGGATACATCATATGGAATTGCGTGTCCACAATTTCAAACGAAATTCATTCTCGTTTTTCCAGATACTAACAAAATTACAGTCTTCATTGCATTTATTGGCGAACACATTTGGTCTTTAATTGTGTTCGATTGCTAATTGAATTTAAATTTAAAACAAAAAAAAGTTTCATTTCAAAAATGAGAATTTATTATTAAACATTAGAAAATATCAAAATTGTAAT
>JAQFYZ010000897.1:0-31037 GCA_034695085.1 Cylindroiulus punctatus
TATTTTTTTAAACATGTATATTTAGGCCTCCATATACATACACGCGCTCACTGCAGACTCGAAAAGAGGTCATGTCACGTCATAAATGACCGTTTCGATTATATAACGGTCGAATTTTGGTGACGGACCCCGTTTGAAAACAAAGCTGGATCCGCCCCTGATATCTGTCCAAAATTATCAAGATTCAACTGCAAAAAATCACTTTCAATGGGTTTTAATCCCAGCCAAAATGCCATTAAACCAATTGCCAGCTACGGGCCGGTCCCTCTCGGTCTCCGTAGCTCCGTGCGCGTGCTCACGTGCGCACGTGATGCACGCGCATCGATGTACGGAGTCTCGTAGGGGACGCGGCATTAATCGTCTTGAGTGAGCGATGAGCATCTCCGATGTCAATTAGCTTTTACGAGCGAGATATTCTGTCGAGGGGGAGACGAGGAGAGGAAATAAACGAGGAATTAAACGAGGGAAGGGATAATGAAACGTAAAAAAACGGCCAAAAGTCAGCAGTCGAGAGAACGACGGAGCAGCTCGGTAGAGGGGAAGGGACTCGGATCGATACCGAGTTAGGATTGAACTGGGGCCCCAGAAAGCGACGTTTGGGCCTGGGAAAATCGATCGCTGGAGCGGAAGCGGAAGTGGAGGACGCGGGACGCACCGCGGATCGATGGCCATGGGCATGCGCGCCTCCGAGGGCCCGGCCGCCATCTTGAATCGGGAGGAATGTGTCACGAACCGAATTTCGTTAATGTTGGCGCTGGGGTCTTGCGCTTCCCGTTCCCCCAGAAATTCAGTTTTCAACTTACCTGACTATTCCAGGTTTTAAAAACAAATTGCCTTGACTATTCCAGGCATAAAATCAAATTTCCCTGACCATTCCAGGCTTTAAAAACAAATTGCCCTGACTATTCCAGGCATAAAAACAAATTTCCCTGACTATTCCAGGTTTTAAAAACAAATTTCCTTGACTGCTTTACAAACAAATTGCCCTGACTATTTCAGGCTTTAAAAGCAAATTTCCCTGGCTTTTCCAGGTTTTAAAAGCAAATTTCCCTGGCTATTCCAGGTTTTACAAACAAATTTCCCTGGCTATTCCAGGCTTTAAAACAAATATCCCTGACTATTCCAGGCTTTTAAACAAATTGCCCTGACTATTCCTAGGTTTTTAAAGCAAATTTCCCTGACTACCCCAGGCTTTAAAATCAAATTTTCCTGAATTCCAGGCCTTACAAATTTCCCTGACTATTCCAGGCTTTACAAATTTCCCTGACTATTCCAGGCTTTAAAAACAAATTTCCCTGGCTACTCCAGGTTTTAAAAACAAATTTCCCTGACTACTCCAGGTTTTAAAAGCAAATTTTCCTGGCTATTCCAGGTTTTAACAGCAAATTTCCCTGACTATTCCAGGCTTTAAAAACAAATTTCCCTGACTATTCCAGGTTTTAAAAGCAAATTTCCCTGGCTATTCCAGGCTTTAAAGCAAATTTCCCTGACTATTCCAGGTTTTCCCGGTTCCCTGCCCGTCCACCTGTTATTTCTGGGCTTAATTTTTGTCTTAATTTGGCTTAATTTTCCGACCCTACCCAGTGTCAATCTTAATTTTCTTAGGTATGACCAGCGCCACAAAGGGGGAAGAAATTGCAGGCAAAAGGAAGCCATTGGCAGAAGCGCCGCAGGAAAATCCCCATTAAATGCACGCGGTATCTGGCAACACTGTATAGCTCCGCCCTAATTTTCTTAATTTTTTAATGCTGCGACATGAGTGGTCTAAAGTAGAACAGACTCCACTCGTAATTTTCTGCTAATTTCCCATAATTTTTTGCCTTAAGATGAAATTAAGAAAAAAATTACCTCCAAAATTAGACGAAAATTACGAGTGGACAGCTAGCATGACGCACTTGGGGGACAGTGGGCCACATGAGGGCGCTGCGATAGCGTGACGAGCACCCCCTATGTGTACGGCGCTCCTGCTTCCTGTGATTGCGCGTGACCAATGTGCACGTGACCGAATTGGTCACGGGACACACAGGACAATGGGATGCCCGGAGATTAATGGTGGCTTAGTCACTGATGTCATTAAAGCACTTGAAAAGTCATTGATTTTTGCACCATTGCGTGCGCAGATATTGTACGTCCAGTTTTTTTTACGTACACACGTGGACATACAATATATGTGTCATCGACTAAAGAAGTTATGAACAAGCTTTGCGAAATGTATGGAACAAAATTCAACCAGTGAGTCTTTCCAATGACCTTAAAGGTTTTCAATGACCCAAAAATGGTCATCTTGACCTGTCCATCACCGCCCCCTGTCGTGTCCGCTGACAAGGGGGGTGTGGGTGGTTGGTCAAACAGTGTCCACTTCGCTGGCCACGCCCACCCCCATCTCGTTGAAAGCACGTGGCTCCCGGCCACGCCCCCTGGCGTCCACTTTGAATTGACCGGAAGGTGGCGCTCACTCCCACCCTTTCTTCTCCATTTGGGCGTTGGCCCACGCCCCCTATCGACTGATATTTTCACGAGTTTCGAATGAAGTGAAACTTCACATTAATCCCATTCCCCCAGAAATTCTATTTTCAACTTCCATGACTTTTCCAGGTTTACCCAACATTCCCTGACCTGATTGGCATATGTGAAATTTTGGCATTTTTAATGGTAATGTACAATTTACAATTTACATTTATTTTTTTTAAATAAATAAATCTTCAATGACTTTTTCCTGATTTCACCAGGCGTTTCCTACTAAATTCCAATCATTGACATTTCATGGAATTCGACAGATTTAAATTTCAAAGATGACCCATTTCATTTTGAGTCCAATAAATTTCCCTGACTTTTTAAAATATATCAATCTTCAATGACTTTTCCCTGATTTCCCCAGACGTTTCCAACTAAATTCCAATCAGTGACATGTCATGAAATTTGACAGTTTAAATTTGAAGTATGACCTATCATTCATTTGAGTCCAATAAATGTCACTGATTTTGTTATCTTGGGTGTCTTCAATCAAGACACATTAAAGAATTTACATGGTTACAAATTTCAAATAACGACTTGTCATTTTGAGTCCAAATGAGTAAATTTCAATCAGTGACATTTAATGAAACTTTACAGATTGAAATTTCAAGGATGACCCATCATCTCACCGAGTTTAACAAATTTCCCTGACTTTTTAAAATATATCAATCTTCAATGACTTTTCCCTGATTCCCCCATGTGTTTCCAACTAAATTCCAATCAGTGACATTTCATGGAATTTGACCCATCATCTCATTAGAGTCCAATATATTCCACTAAGTAACCTCGGTTGTCTAAACTTCAATCAAGACACATCAATGAGTTTACATGGTTAAAAATTTCAAATGATGTCTTTTCAATTTGAGTCCAAATCAGACCTATCAGTGACTTAGGTCTTCCTCAGACACCCTGACCCTGCAAAAGGCCCTTTGCGACCGTTGGTCCCATCAAATGCCCCAAGTGTGCCCTAAACAGAGGCCCCAAACGCGCACGTGCCGCCATTTCCCTCGGAACAAAGCCGCCCTAACAAGCACGAGTCCCAACAATGTTAGGGCCCAAAGTGCCCATTAGCGTCCCTGGGTCCGCCCCCGCGCAAGCTGCATTCCACCCCCGCCTCATTTGCATAAGGGTCAAAGGGCCCGAGTAGCAGAGCCCATCGTTATCATGCGAGAAAGAAAGGCCCTTTCATGGTGCCCATTGTGCGGGGGCGCGAGCGGCTCATCCCATAGAGGGCGTTTGTCACTGGGGCACAAAAGGGCCCCAGCAGGGGGCGCCAGCCGCCCCAATATGCAAATTCCAGCTCATTATTCACCACTTGCTAAATAAGCCAGAAGATGTACATAGAATTCAATGGAAAAGGGCGTCCATTTTGCGAGATGCGCTGGGGCCGAGGGGGGCCCTTGTTCCAAAGGGGGCCCCATCAATGGGTCCCTCAATGGGCCCAACACCCACGCGTGCATAACGAGTCCAAATTAGCATGATAACACCGAGTCCAGAGAAATAAACCAGTAAAAAATGCATAAAACGTTACTCGGGGACAAAACGGGCTATGTGCCCTCATGGGCAGGTCATAGGTGAAGCGTTCTGCCCAGGCGAGAATCCCACTATCCAAACAGACAATGTGCAAATGTGTCACAACGGACGTTGGACGTACTTGATTCAAGTTCGAATTCAAATATGCTCCACCAGGTGGCGCCACTCGACGTTTTACCCGGCATGCAATGGGCACCATGTGATACTTAACACTTATAACTAGCCTGGATAAGTAGATGATCATAACAAACTCCAAGCATGTTAACAAATAGTCGTGCAATTGTGAGTATCTCCAGGCGCCATTTTGTTTCAGTGCATGATTGCACAAATGCAACATAGGTGGCGCTGTGCAGCCAGTGGACAACGGCCAATCATGGCGTCCTAACCAAAACATACAGTTCAGCTTACGTGTAAATGTGCTTCATGAGGAGAATCTCATGACGAGATGATGACCGGTGGTCATCGTTGCGGAACGGACACAAAACCACCACTGGAACACAACAGCTATTGTTGTGAAGCTGCAACCAGTTATTAACCCAGATCGGTGGTCCATCAACTGTCGCACATTTTCCCAGCATTTAAACGCACATTTTGGATGGAAATGATGGTCGAGTCTAATTCGGTCACCTAAATCTAACCTATGAGGTCTGCTTAGGGCCCGATCTTGAAATCATCCCCAATAGCAGCTTTGGTCATCCTTTACAAAAACTGTCTCTTCTATGAAAACACAATAGCCAACACTTCTAACCTGCAGCTATAGTAGAACCAAGAAATGATGGAACTGAACGACAGCCAATAAGAGAGATGTGGCTTGTCGATTAGTTCTTCCATGTTTTTTCAGTGGGTGAAAGTCCGTTCAGTAGCACTGATTATACGCAACTACAGTATAGAACCTGTCTAATGCTCCATTTACGTTCCCAAGTGGGGGACGTTAAGTACGGCACGTACCTTGACGTACGTACGCGCTGTGGCGTAGGTCCATTCACTTTCTCACGTACATTAAGTGGCGCACTACTGCCATCTAGTGGTAGCTCATGAACCATGTCTCATCATTCGTGAGGGCAGCCATTTTTTTCTCCTTGAAATCAGTGGTTGTTTTCACTGCGTGACATCTGCCTCGAATCTGATTGGTTGATGCTTAAGTAACTTGACGTGACGTCATGCTAAGTTGAAACTATTTCATCCCTCAAGTTGCCCAAGTTAAGTGTCAAAGTGACCAAGATGGCGTCGATTTTGGCCCACTTAGCGTACGTAACGTCCCCAACTTGGGAACGTAAATGGGGCATAAGTCAATACTGTAGGGACCGGGCCTCACATATCGCTTTAGACAGGTTATTGACTTAGGCAGGGACATTAATCAAGCATGGGGACGAGCTCGGGACCGGCCGCTGATATTAGGTTATGGAGGTTATAAGTTTACACAGTATAAGTTGAGACAGGTTCTAGTGTATAGTCAAAATATGAAGTGATGGAACTGGGTTAAATCTGCCGACCAATAGGGGCCAATCGCCTGTCGGCGAATAATTTAGCCTAGTTGCATACAATCAATGTCACTGAACAGGCTTTCACCGACAGAAGATACATGGAAGCACTAATCGACAAGCCACATCTCTCTGATTGGCTGACCTTCAGTTCCATCACTTCATGGTTCTACTAGTCGGCTCAACGAGAAATTGTGACAGCCATTCAGAGGGATTCCGCTTATCAATAGGTTTGTCCAGGCTATTCCGAGCCTATAATAGTTGGTGCAAGGAAAATGGCTGCCATAGCCATACTTGCCACGATGAACAAAGTATACATGAGCTCTGATCCGTGAATGCTCGGAAGCCAATAAGCCGCAAATGCGACTATGGTCCTCCTCATTGATCGGAGTCCTATGGCAGGTTAAAGAACGAGCCAATAAGCTGCATGTGCGACCCTGGACCGACCTCTGATTTGCGAAAGCCCTTTCCAGCAATGGACACCCGTTAAGGCTTCGCTCACTCAAAAGTTGGATGAACGAATCGCAAACAGGAAATGGCATCCTATTGGTTGAACTGACGCCATTTTTTTCCTTTTAAAGAATGAGCCAATAAGCTGCATGTGTGACCCTGGGCCGACCACTGCAGGGCCGAATGATTTGCTACAGTGCTTATCGCAGTGGGCACCCATTCAGGCTTCACCCCCTCAAAAGTTGAATGAACGAATCGCAAACAGGAAATGGCATCCTATTGGTTGAACTGACACTTTTTTTTCTCTTTGAGACGACTATACGACTCTTGGTGGCTAAAATGTTAGCCAGTTATTATTTGGGAATGCCAACGAATTTTTGGATAAAAATTTACAGGCATGGCCTCAAAGAGTTGTATAAATACAAATATTAAAAATCCCCCAATAAAAAGCTCATCAAAATCCTTCTGAAATTACTTATTTAATCCGTGAAACTTACTACTGATCCCATAATGCTGGATTTTGCAAGATCAACAAATTGCCAAAAATTCAATTTTTATATTGTTTGCTATGGGCTTGCAGATTACTACAGTAGTATGGTTTACATTGTTACATTTGGTTTACAATCAATTGTTTTCACTGATTTCTGTAAATCATCTTCGCCTATATAATAATTTAGTCACTTAATTCAAGTCACAAACACTGGACTATTTTCTGGAGTAAGAATAAAATCCCTGCGTCAGAACAGCCCTTTGGGTCAAAAGGGTGTATCAGCCGTGCAACTACATGTGCAGCCAAGCACATCGTGACATTTCTGTGTCATTCTTAAGCGGTTTCAGCCTACATGGTTAGGATTTTGCATTTTTTTGGGTTAAGACCGGGCCTCGTCGCGTGCAAGCCCAGCAAATTATACAAAAGGGGGTCTCGCGTATAATATACATTGTATACACAATGGGAGGCAGAAGGTTGTTCGGGGTCGGAATTTGCGTGTCCGCCACTGGAGCGCACCGAGGACGACGGCCATTGTTTTCTCGGCTACGGCGCTCCAGACACGCTCGGCTGAGCAGCCGCCTGCCCATGTCCATGGGGATGTTCGAAAATATAAACTTGAGTCCAAACTCGATGGGGTTTTGTGTCAAAAATGTTACCAAACTTATCAACTTTATAAACAGTTTTTGTTAAGCCAGTTTGTCAAATAACTTTACCTGCGTACTTTTATAGAGTAATGCATGCATGTAAACTTGTTTAATCTATCTTAACTTGAGTAAACCTTGTTGAAGCCATGTTGAGTAGGTGATTTTTTTACAAATCCATGTGTGTAAACATGGTTAATCTATGTTTACTTGAGCATCCTAGCTGAAGCCATGTTAAGTAGGTGATTTCTTTTACAAATTCATGTGTGTAAACATGTTTGATCTATGTTTACTTGAGCAACATAGCTGAAGCCATGTTGAGTAGGGGATTTTTTTATAAATTCATGCATGTAGACTCGTTTAATCTACTTTTACTTCAGCAAACCTAGCTGAAGCCATGTTGAGTAGGTGATTTTTGTATAAATTCATGTGTGTAAACATGTTTAATCTATGTTTACTTGAGCAACATAGCTGAAGCCATGTTGAGTAGGTGATTTTAAAAAAAATTCATGTGTGTAAACACGTCATGTTAAGTAGGTGATGTTTTTTATAAATTCATGTTTAAACATGTTTAATCTACCTTTGAGCAAACCTGGCTGAAGCCATATGAAGGTAGGTGATTTTTACAAAGTAATTCATGCATGTAGACTCGTTTCATCAATCTTTCTTTGAGGAAACCTAGCTGAAGCCATGTTGAGTAGGTGATCTTTTACAAAGTAATTCATGTGTGTAAACATGTTTTATCTATGTTAACTTGAGCAAACCTAGCTGAAGCCATGTTGAGTAGGTTATTTTTTTTACAAAGTAATCCATGCATGTGAACTTATTTACTAGAGTTTACTAGAGTAAACCTAGCTGAAGTTGACTTCTGTGTCCAGATTTGTTAAATTTCCATGACCTTGCATGGCTGTGCAAAGAACATGAACAGGAATGCTCTGATGCAACAAGGCCATGTCATGAGCAAGAAAACAATGCAGAATACACATTCCTCAGACAGTAATCTTATTATTCACCAGCTAGGTGTAGCTTTGCATGGCAAAAGCCATCAAATTTTCATAAGAAAACACCAACAAGAACAACTGCAGTGACTAAGTTAATTTACTTAGCTAAGATCAGGATGAAAGAGCTCACCAATTTCTGCACGTCGTCATTCGTGTTCTCCAAATGGTCCTAAGCCTCCAGGGACCCTCTCCTGCATGGTCGTATTTGAGCACCACATCTGGTTTTTCATCCATGCTGTTTTCCATCCATGATGTTTTCCATCCATGCTGTCTGTCTTCCATCAGGACAGTTTCGTAGCACTATTTCGCGTTTTCAGCAGCACACCGAAGCACAAATCGACGCACATCACTGCAAGGAAACGATTTCGAACATAAAAATTGATCCCTCAAGTTTTAGTCTGATGTTACGACGTCATAGCCTGAAGCCTCGACTTTCAAAAGGTCAACGTGCAACAAAACTTTAAAACAGTAAATTCATGCAACATGATGATATGAACCCAGCCTGTAAGAATGCCCAAGGTTAGGAACTTAACCCAACACCAATTATGCTATTTATAAATTAAAGATTTGAATTTCAAAAGGGTATAACTGCCACAAAAAGCTCAACACTCACAGGTTTACCTTCATCACGTGTAAAGTGGTCTCTTCCAATTGCAAACACATCAAAATGAACGTTACTGTAAGGCCTAACGTCGCGACATCTTGTCGATCATTAACGAGCTTACACGTGGCACATACACCCTGTTGAATTCAAGTGCCCAAATCCACAAATTGGCACATACAGTTGACAACATACCAAATGAACTTGTGCTGTACATGCATGTTTGGTCGGTAAATTAGCACGGTCTAGCATGGACCAGGTAAGGTTCCAGTATTGCGCTACCTACACGATCTTAATTCTCAAACATCCAGTTTGGACAACCAGTGGCATAACAATTACTAACTTTTATCAATGAACAGTTTGAACAATTGAACAAGTTGAAATAAAATTTAGGCCTAAATCGACGTCATCGAATCTTCTCGATTTCTTCGAAATTTCTCCGTCACATCACCCGAAAAACGTCCCCCTTCATGCCCCGCGTCCTACCAACAACATTTATCTCATTTCGTTGTCGAAAACGGCGAAATATAGGCAAAAAAGACGAAATTTGAAGGCTTACCATGACCGAAAACCGAATCATCCATTCGCCGATAGAACACGAGCCAGACCGGAAGGAACGCCGCTGGAGCGGAAGTGGAACTCACGTGCGATGACGTCATCCGGGCCCTACGTCATGTGCTGAAACAATTGGAACAAATGCACGTGAAATAAATTCCATGCATGCCACGTGACTAAGGGCTGGACCACATAGCGAGCGGAAGCGATAAATCCAATTTGGCAATTGCGATTTTTCTCGCTCGCTATGTGGTTTGGTCTCCAGCGATAAAAATTTTTAAAAAATTAAAAAATTAAAATTCCGCTTACCGAAAATGCATCCAGCGAGAAATGTTACCTGAGCTCGGCGAACTTGCGTCCTAGATCATGTATCAGGGATTAGCCACTGTTGCTTTTTGTGGCACTTGCACCCTGGTGAATGCTGTTAGACACTGATGCCTAGATCATGCAGCATGATTTGACTAATTTTGCATGTTGTGGCACTTGCACCCAGCTGAATATTGTTAGAACAGTTAGATATTGCTTCCTAGATCATGCAGCGTGAATTGACTAATTTTGCTTTTTGTGGCACTTGCACCCTGTTGAATGCGGTTAGACACTGATTCCTACACGTTGATCATGCAGCATGAATTGACTAATTTTGCATGTTGTGGCACTTGCACCCTGCTGAATATTATTAGATATTCCTACCTACATGTAGATCATGCAGCATGAATTGACTAGTTTTGCATGTTGTGGCACTTGCACCATGTAAAATATTGTTAGACATTGCTTCCTAGATCATGCAGCATGGATTGACTACGTTTGCATGTTGTGGCACTTGCACCCCGCTGTATTTTGTTAGACATTGCTTCCTAGGTTATGCAGCATGAATAGACTAATTTTGCATGTTGTGGCACTTGCACCATGTAAAATATTGTTAGACATTGCTACCTAGATCATGCAGCATGAATTGACTACTTTCTCATGTTGTGGCACTTGCACCTTGCTGAATACTATTGGATATTGCTACCTACATGTAGATCATGCAGCATGAACTGACTAATTTTGCTTTCTGTGGCACTTGCACCCTGTTCAATGCTGTTATAAACTGATTCCTTGATGATGCAGCATGAATTGACTAATTTTGCATTTCGTGGCACTTAGACCCTTTCGAAGGCGCCATGTTGGGGCTCGGTGAAGGAAATTTACTCGAATTAAGACTTAAATTTGGCAAAAATTGGAGGTGCTTAAACTTGTAAAATGTGTTGGAAAAGGGCGTTTAGGCATTAGGTGCGACTGCTGACTCAATAAATGTGAGAGGAAGCTTTTTCAGGCAGTCGGAAAGTGTTAGAAGTATTTGTTATATTCATAAAGCAATAAAATATACGAGGCAATCCAGGTGAGAGGCTCAAAAGAAGCCGAAAATAAAGGAAAAACGAGACAGGTTGGCCCACAACACTCTTACAAAAAATAAAACACTCTGCACCCTGACCACAAAAAAATTACAGGAACGAAAAATACCTTGGCCAGAAATCCAAAAGGGTCCAAGTGCCACCGACTACGAAAGAAGCTGATTCATGCAAGATGCTTCAGTTGTCACCAACAAAAATATAATAAAATACAATTTTGGAAGAACAAAAAATTAACTTTTCTTGCACCAGTCTCTATACAAGCAATTTGTAACTATTTGAAAACTAACAAAAACATTTTTTTTAGAAAAACGCATTTTAAGCATTAATGGGGTGATAAATGTTTTCTAAAATCAAAAACTAAGTGAAATTATTTTTTTAAAACACATTTAAGAATTAATGTGTCATCTAAAACGAAAAACTGCCATAAAATATGTGTTTGCAAATCAATTTAAGCATTAATGAGGTGATATGTTATCTAAAAACAAAACCAACAAACATATTTAAGCATTTCTTAAACAATAATGGTGGAACCAAACCTGTAAAACGCATTTTTAGTAAAACAATTTGAGCAAAAACTAACAAAAACATTGTTTGGTAAAACGCATTTTAAGCATTATTGTGGTAATATGTTAACTAAAGCCAAAAACTTACTAAAACCAATTTTTTGTAAAACTCATGTTAAGCGATATGTTAACCAAAACCATAAACTGAATAAACAGTTTTCAGTAAAACGTTTTAAGCATTAATGTGGTGACATGTTAACTAAAACCAAAACCAACAAACGCATTTAAGCATTCATGTGATTTACTAAAAATGTGTTTTAGTTTGTTTGGTTTTAGATAACCTATCACCACATTAATGCTGTAAATGCATTTTACATAGAGTGTAACACATTTTAAGCATTAATGTGGTGATATTGTTAACTATAACCAACAACAAACAAACACATTTAAGCATTAATGCGGTTTACAAACATGTGATTTACTAAGAATTGTTTTGTTAGTGTTTGGTTTTAGATAACAAATCATCACATTAATGCTTAAAATGTATTTTGCATAGAGTGTAAAGCATTTTAAGCATTAATGTGTTGATATGTTAACTAAAACCAACAACTAACAAACACATTTAAGCATTAATGTGGTTTACTAAAAATTGTTTTGTTAGTGTTTGGTTTTAGATAACAAATCATCACATTAATGCTTAAAATGTATTTTGCATAGAGGGTAACACATTTTAAGCATTAAAGTGTTGATATGTTAACTAAAACCAACAACTAACAAACACATTTAAGCATTAATGCGGTTTACAAACATGTGATTTACTAAAAATTGTTTTAGTAGTATTTGGTTTTAGATAACATATCACCTCATTAATGCTTAAAATGTTTTTTGCATAGAGTGTAAAACATTTCAAGCATTAATGTCGTGATAATGTTAACTAAAACCAACAACTAACGAACACATTTAAGCATTAATGCGGTTTACAAACATCTGATTTACTAAAAATTGTTTTAGTTAGTGTTTGGTTTTAGATAACAAATCACCACATCAATGCTTAAAATGTGTTCCGCATAGAATGTAAAACATTTTAAGCATTAATATGGTGACATTGTTATTTAAAACCAAAACCCAGCGAATTTCAAGAGAATTCTGAAAGGAGAAACACTCAGCGACGCACTTTCCACATGCAAAAAATGCATTCGCCCCAGCTGAGACAGACAAATAACGAACGATTTCTACGAAATGTCTTCATTTTCACTTTCAATATTTATTACACTTGATTCAAAAATGTACACGTGATCTTTTTCAATTATGATTTTAGGGGGTGGGGTGGGTGGGGTTGTGTGATCGGCGACTAAAACAAAAGACAAAAAAACAAAAACAAAAACACAAAAACAAAATCGACGCAATTTTGAGCCCAGCTTTTCGCGTGTCTCAAAAACCAAAATTTTCAGATTTTCATGGAAAAAAAATTTCGAGAAACGAATAAATTAAAATAGGAGCTGCACAAATTGCACACAGATGGCGCTGCTCGATGAAAGGAAACGGAAGTGGGTGGGAGGGGTCACGGGGTCACGGACGTCACGTCCGCGTTTACTGTACAAGTATAAGTTAAGATTAATCGTCGATCTCGGGTTAAAATTAACCGCCGATTAACCAGATTTTAATCGGTGATTAAAAAAAGCGTCATCCGTGTCGAACTTCCAGAAATTCCGCGAAATTTTGTATGAAGGAAGGGGGAAATTTGCGGAATTTTTCAGATTGTTTATCAGCAGAATTTCGCATAAATTTCGTTTTCATAAAATGCGCTGGCAATTTACTGAATATTCTACAAAATTTCATAAATTTACTGCGAATTTTATCATGATCAGTTACAGCAGTATTCTACAAATTTTTAAAAATTTACTGCAGTTACAGTATTTCAATAAATTGCAACAAACGTACTGCTAATTCACAGTATCCTTCAAAAGTTAATGAAACATACAGTGAATCTACAGTACATTCTAAAACTGCATAAATTTACTGAGAATTTACAGTACCCATGGTATACCAGTATTATTATTCCAAATTATTCTAAAAATAATCCTGCATAAAATTTACTACGAATTAACAGAATATTCTGCAAATTGCACAGAATGTACTGCTAATTTACAGTACATCCTATAAATTTCTTTAAAAATTTACTGCGAATTTACCATATATCCTGCAAACTTTGATAAAATTTACTGCGAATTTACAGTGTGTTCTACAAATTTCACGGAATTACTGAAAAATTACAGCACCCTTGCATTCCAGCATTCCACAAATTTCGTAAAATGTACTGTGAACTGACAGTATTATAAAATTTACTGCGAATTTACAGTATGTTCTAAAAATTTCATGAACAAAATCTTTCGTAAATTTCTGTAACTGTCCCAAATTTTACGAAACTGGGTAAATTTTGCCGATGCGATTTATTTTTTTCATTAAACGATAAATATTCCAAACACGATACATATTTACAGGTCGATTAGCTAATCGGAGCTTGGTGCAACCACCTGTTTTTGGATCCTTCGTCAACCAGGGAGTAGGCGAGCAAATTTCTGCCGAATTTTGCAGAAAAAATGCACGAAATTTGCTAAAAAAATTACTTAAAATTTTCGAAATTTGCCAAGCTACTAACTCCCTCTGTCGGCGAAATTTAATTTTTTTTTTTCCTAAAAATTACAAACAACAAAACAGTGTGACTAACCTTTGACGCAGAAACTTTTTTTCAAAAAAAAAACCTTTTGTTTTCGCGAAATGCATTGTGGTTGGGGCGGGGCTAAGAAGCGGAAGTGACGCAACAAGATGGCCGCCGACGCGCTGCATCATGGGTGAGGTGTTCTGTTCTTCTACTTCCGGTCGTTGTTTGCACTCGAAATGAAAATAATTAAAAGTCGATGAACGATGATCGTTGATTATACAAAAGGTGTCGATTACAAATTGCCAAAAACAAGATGGCGGCGGCGACGCCATGTTGGTCCTGTTCCCTGCTGCCTTTTGCACAAACGTCATTTCCGGCCGAGCGCACGCAGCGCCGCCCTGCGGGGGAGACCGACGAGACCTCTGGCGGCGACCATTTTTCAAGAGATTTAGTAAATTTTGCAAAATTATGTTTATAAAAATCCGACATTTTTTTGTATTTTTTTTAACCGAATTATCAATACTGCCAAATTTATAGGAAGTGATGAGAAATTCTGATAAATCCATTAATTTTCTAAATTGAGATATATATACATTATCCAAATTTAGAAAATTAACAGAATTGGCAGTAAAAAGGTTTTTACCAATTGATGACTTGCATCAAATTGATCAAGTTGATCAATGATGCATTTCTCAACTTGACCAATTTTGTCAAACTTACGTTTTTTTTTACGTCAAACTTTAAGTTATTGAAATCGATCGACTTTCCAATATAAGTAAAATCCGTAAATCCTTAATTTTCCAAATTTTTCATAAACTCGCCAAAACTTTTTTCTCCCAATTTGGTCTCATGGTCGCCGCCTTATGGCCTAGCTGCCGGCTCCGAGCGCCACCAGGCGGGCGGTGGCGCGTGGAAACGAGCCCCCGGAAGCCCTTCCGGTCAGTTCCAGGGGCCAAAAAGAGAACGTGGATGGTGCTGCCCCCCAGTTCCACTATGTGAGCAGCTGTTGTGTCATGCCCGAATTGTCCGTCTGGTGGTACCACGAGTACTGGGGCATGTAATTGTTAGTGGGGCCCTGGAGGCCCTTGGGGCCGCTGTTCAGTTCCCAGGGGCTGGTGGACACCGGCGGGCTTAGGGCCGGCGAGTGCGAACTGTTGTTGACGCTGACCGTCGGGGGCAGGTAGGGCGCCTGGTTCACCGGGCTGTGGGTCTGGGGGGGCCCCGGGCTGGACTGGCCCCCACCGGCCGGGCTGGGCTGCTGCTGCTGTTGCAGGCCGTTGCTGCCGTTCTGGCCCCCCGGACCCCCGCCGGGGGCACCGGGCTGCTGCGACGCCTTCATCAGCTTCTTGTACTTGGAACGACGGTTCTGGAACCAGATCTTCACCTGGAACAACGGAAATCAAAACGTCAAAATACAGTAGGAATTACTTATAATGCTAACAATGAAGAGAAACGGGCTCAGTATGTCCTCCAAAATCATGTCCAATTTTCGTTGTAGGTTAGGTTAGGCTAGGTTAGGCTAGAGGGCCTCACTAGGACAGGAAATGGGATGCAGCAGCCAAAACAAGCAGCACCAAGAGAGGCTACAATGGGAGAGGAACATTCAGTGCAGGGGTGGAGGGAAGTGTTGGCCAATGGGGCTGACAAATCACACTAACTATAGTGTCCCAACCAAGCAGCGGAAATTTGGACAGTCAATCACAGAGAATCGGCTTATCGATATATGTTCGTCCTGGCTATTCAGAACCTATAATAGTTGGAGAAAGGAAAATGGCTGCCAGAACCATACTTGCTGTGGTGGACGAGGCATACATGAGCTCGGAACCTTGAACGCTCGGGGGCCACGAACGAGCCAATAAACCGCATGTGCGACCCTGGTCCTCCGCAGTGATCAAAGCCCTACGGAGGGCTCACGAACGAGCCAATAAGCCTCATGTGCGACCCTGGGCCGACCACTGCTGGGCTGACCTCTTATTTAGTAAAGCACTTTCTGGCAGTGGGTACCACTTCAGGCTCCGCTCAGTGGCGCTGTTAGCGGCGACCTGAATGGATGAATCGCATACAGGCAATTGCATGACATTGGTCAGCAATGACATCAATTTCCGTTCCCTCGTTGGGACGACTATATTCAAACCAAGAAGTGATGGAACTGGGTCAAATGTGCTGACCAATAGGGTCCAATCACATGTTGGCGATTGATGTAGCCTAGTTGTGTACAATCACGTGCCAACTTTCACCGACTGAAGACGCATGGAAGCGCTAATCGACAAGCCACATCTCTCTGATTGGCTGTCCTTCAGTTCCATCACTTCTTGGTTCCACTATATAGTATAACTCAGTTATTGGGGACAGTAAAGGTAGAAGGGAAGGAAGGGTGTGAGTCCCCAGTTCCAGAGGAACATCTTAAGTTGGCCATTAGGGGGGACTGGACCACCAAAAAACCCTCAAAGTCATATTCCGCACCATGGGACCTGGTTACTTGGGAACCCGGGGAACGGGTTAGAGGGATACCTCTATAAAGGGGATAACTGGAAAGGTCCCTCGAGATGCCATTTATCCGACTAATTATAATTTTAGAATAATTTGCTATGTAGCCTGAAGAAGCCCTTACTCTTTGGGGCCAGTGGTCGGTGAAGCAAAGTAAGATGTTTTTTTGAGTTTCCATGAACTTTGTGATGCGTGGGTGTGAACTTGACCTCCAGCACAGCGGTCAGCACTGTAGATGGCGCCATTGTTCCCAGTCTCGACTGGGATGAGCAGTGGCCCGCCAGGGGGCCTGCTCGTTGTTAGGGGAGGGGGGTCCCACCAGGTGGCGACGCGTTCGGGAAGGGGGCCATTTTAGGCCCCCTGGTGAGTGGACGAGTAATTCGCACCGGGCTTACAATGGAACCCTGGGGCCTGTGAAACCCAAGACGTATGTTATGAGGACCCTTAGGGTAGGGGGCGCTTATGGGCCAAGATGGCAAAGGCTTTACCACAGCTATGGTCGAGGTTTTAAATTAATATTTTGAATTTGGAAGCAATGTTTTAAATTTGTTGAAAGTTCAGTAATTTTTAGTAGTTTTGACAAAATTCACTATTTTTTGACAGCGGATTTTGCTCAAAATTCCCATCTTGGAATGAAAATTCTAAGTACGTGTTGAAGAAAGTTCACTCTGGTTTAATGTTTCTTGTTCATAGATTTTAATTTCGAAAATGGTGGATTTTAAGGAATTTGCTAAGTTTGGAATGACGAACGTCATCATTTTAAAATTTCATAAACTTCATTTCGAAAAGAAAGAATTTTTCACAGATTTTAATTTCGAAAATAGTGGGTTTTAAGCAATTCTGCTGTTTGGAATGATAAACCCCATGCATCATTTTAAAGTTTAATAGGTTTAAAATTCTAAAATAGTAGAAATTTCTTTGCGTTTATGAAATAGATGTATTGAATTGAAATTTTGAGGAATTTGCAGTATTTGTAGCATTGTTTGTTATCAGTGCTTGTAAAATTGGTTTACATTCCCAAACATGTTGTGGATTCTGAGGGAATTAATTTCACCATGGCTTAGAATAAAGTTATTAACAACATATGTTTTTCTCTCTAAAATTGGACGTAGATTTGGAAGTAATTTCGTTGATGTTGCGTTAGTTTTATATGTCAAATATTGCAATAAAGGTCGATTTTTGGCCGTTTGACCATTACGAAAACGGACGTCCATCCATTGTCACCTCCCGGAGTTCCTCCACACATGAATAATTAATACGTTTTTATTATATGTACAGAACGTGTTATTAACGTTGACAATTTCGTTGACTATCGAATTTTCAGATGGCGTGCTGCCTCCTAAATCCATTTGGCCCTTACGCCCCAACCAACAAAACAATTATTTGATATTTTTCAACAAAAGCTAACAGTATTGGAAGCCGAAAATAAATTTCTGAGCATTATCAAAATCCGATAAATGCACACAACGATGTTTTTCCTCGTCATTATTGTGGCTTGGGTCAGAATGGGGGAGGGTCCTAAGGTCAATGCCTCAAATTTGGGCGAATTTATAAGTATTTTATTTTGCATTGTTTTGCAGAATTTTGCAGTATTTCATTCTAGCATTATTTTGCATTATTTTATCTTTGCATTACTTTATTTTTGCATTATTCTATTTTTGCATAATTTTGCTATATTTTATACGGCATTATTTTTCAGAATTTCTAGATTTATTTTGCAAAATTTTGCAGTATTTAATTTTTGCATTATTATGCTGATCGAATTTTGCAGTATTTATTTTTGCATTACATGTGTATTTTATTTTTGCATAATTTTATCTTTGCAGTATTTCATTTTTGCATTACATGTGTATTTTATTTTTGCATAATTTTATCTTTGCAGTATTTCATTTTTGCATTATTTTCTTTCTTTCTTTCATTATTTTCTATTATCTTTGCATTATTATGCAAAATTTTGCATTATTTCGCAGAATTTTGCATTATTTTATTTTCGCATTACTTTATTTTTGCATTATTCTATTTTTGCATAATTTTGCTATATTTTATACGGCATTATTTTTCAGAATTTTCAGATTTATTTTGCAAAACTTTGCAGTATTTTATTTTTGCATTATTATGCTGAATTTTGCAGTATTTATTTTTGCATTATTATGCTGAGTTTTGCAGTATTTATTTTTGCATTATTTTTCAGAAATTTGTAGCATTTTATTTTTGCGTTATTTTATTTTTGCATTATTTTATTTTTGCATTATTTCGCTACATTTAATATGGCAATATTTTTCAGAATTTTGCAGCATTTTATTTTGCAAAATTTTGCATTACTTTGCCTTATATTTCAGAATTTTGCAGTATTTTAAATGCTCTTTTTGATTTTAGTAAAGTTGATGAATCTGAAGATTAGCTATGAGAAGTTGAGGTTCTCATGTTTCCTAACCAAGTAATGTCATAACTTAAAAGCTGTACTCCTCAGGCTCATCAACTCTTCACACCATCAATTTTATTCATTTTAGGGTGAGGAGTTGATGAATGTTGAGGATGCATAAATGGAGAACAGGTCCCTATTCCATTCAAACTTGAGGAGTTGAAGAATCCGAGGATTGCTTAGCTACGAGGAGTTGATAAATTTCCCTATTGCACATCCATTCGGAGTGAGTGAAGCCGCCATTTTGTGTTCATTCGCAGCGGGTTCTAAATGTGACTATCGATCAAAAGGGGCCCAAATTGCGCAACAGGGGCGTGTCGTCCGTGGGTGGGAGCGCCGCCATTGTGCGGGGGTCCTTAACCCAAGGGCCTGGAAAAAGGCGCAGCCCCTAGCACGTGCGCGCACTTAAAGATGGCGCTCGGCACGCACAGGAAACGCCCACAATGCACCGCACGCCCCCATTCGATCAGGCGCTGGGAACGATATTTATATTAAAACATAAAGAGGGTCCGACACAAAAAAAGACACCGAAATCCATATCCCTCCCAAGCACGCACCCGATGAAATAACATCAAAATGTGTGGCGGCTTCACTTTCCCACCATGGATGTTCAATAGGCGTCAATGGGCTTCAGAGAGCCAAAAGTGAAGCCAGGTCCGATTGTGGTTTCCAATGATGACGTTGGGATGTCATCCAACATTTCACGCATGTTAGATGCAATTGGCAATATGAAATCAAGAGGAAACTCGAGTTTCAAAAGTGGCTTCACTCGCAAACCATGGATGTGCAATAGGAGTCAATGGGATCCGGAGAAGCGAAAGTGAAGCCAGGTTCAAAATGGGTTCAAATGTTCGTTGCAAACGTCATAATTAGTCGAGCGCGACTGTAAGGGGCGCTTAGGGGCCCACGCAGCTCGTCTGAAGCGCCAATAACGAAAATAATGCATAAAAGCATTGAAAAGCAAAAGAAAAGACAGTGAAAAAACTGGAACTAAGTTTTGAAACCGCAATTGTTGAGGAGGAGGAGGATGCCTAAACGGGGGTTAAGTTTGAATGATTCAGGGACAGCAAAACACAAAGGGGTTTCAGGGGGTCGCCCCTTACCACGTGAAAAGCACATTCGAGCCAGGTTTGGATGGTCAGGAAATCCGAGCAAGAAAACTGACAAATGGCGGGACAACAATGGGGGGACAAAGAAGACGAAAAACTAGAAGGTGGGATCCCTTAGGGGTCACCCCTTACTGGCGGAGTGATGAGGTGGACACCCTAAGTTCCCCAAGTTTCAATACGTTCGGGAATCGTTATATCGAGCAACTAAAACTCCATGTAACATCAAGATGGCGGCGAAAAAAAACCGTTTTATCTCGAAAACGACTTGGGATGGCTCGAACAAATAAGCAAGCGGTTACCTAATCTGAGCAGGCCATCTCTGCGCTTCATTATCAACTCATAAACCGATCAAAATGTTACCACGAACATCAAAACAGCAAAAAAACTGAATTTGCAAAAGGGGGAAATATTGACAGGCCTTAGGGGCCGAGATTGACAGGGGCGATAAGGGGCGCCCCCTGGATCCAGGTCCGCCGGTGGGGGTGATCAAAAGCCCGAAAATTTCGGCTTCGAAATCGGCTCCGCGTCCACGCCCGTCGTGTTTTAAACTTGCAAAAAATGCATTGGACGCCATGTGTTTTTTCCAAAATGCCCCAAATCCTTCCAAATTTTTGGCGTTTCGGGACACCCTGTACCCAGAGTGTCCCCCGACCCTAACCCCGTCCCCTAACGACCTAAACAGCACTAAAAGCCAAGGGTCTCCCAGGGGGCGCCACTGGCGTGCGTGGTGCCAAATCCGCTTATCACAAAATGGCCGCCGCTAGCACGCAGCTAGGGATGTCCCCAGGGGGCTTTTCGAATGCGGACCACGTGATTTACCGACGTCAAATCAATGCATGTCCTAAGAGCTTCGAACATGTCAAATATGACATTTGTGACTTATTTTCAAACGATCAAAATATGTTTTGTGTTGAGTTTAAAATGGATTTCAAGAAAGTGGTTTTTAGATGATGTCACTGACTTGAATCATCGACAATTTTATGACTTTTGATGACTTGATAAAAAAGCAAAAAACCAACTGTGACTTTCAGGGACTTTTCAAGGACTTGCAATGACTCGAAACTTAGAAATTGTGTGAAAACAATTTATTTTTGGGTAATGAATGGAAAACTTTTGTAATTTGGACTTTTGTGACTTTACCATAATGATTAGCAATGATTTTTTTAAATGATTGAAATATTGATTTTTATGAAAATGAACATATTTATTAAAGCATTGATTTATTTTAAAATGAATAAAGAATATTTTTTAAGAATAAAGTATTCGTATCTTTTAAGAAAAGATTAAAATATTGATTTATTTTTGAAAAATATTAAAATGTTGATTTATGCTGAAAAAAATTTAAGAAATTAAATTTAAAATAATTAAATGTTTATTTATTAAATATGAATTTTGAAAGAATAAAATATTATTATTAACAATAACTGTTTTTAAGGAAAGATTAAAATGTTAATGTTTTATAAGAAATAAAACATTGATTTTTTATAAGAAGCATAAGATTGATTATAAATTACCGAAAAATAATTCTTAAATAAAAACCTTAGTATTAAGGATAATAATACGAGTTTTTAAAAAAAGATAAAATTTTTGATTTTTTGTAAGAATTTAAATACTGATTATTTTTTATTTTTTAAAAAAAGGTTAAAAGTATTGAGGATTAATGAAACATTGTTTTCATAAGAAGCAAAATACTGATTTTTAAAAGATTAAAAAAATATCCAATAACATATAATAAATTACCGAAAAATAATTCTTAAATAAAAACATTATTATTAAGAATAATGATACGAGTTTTTAAAAAAATTTAAAAAATTTTACGAATTTAAATACTGATTATTTTTTTTTGTTAAAAAAAGGTTAAAAATATTGAAGATTTTATATATACGTAGACGACCAAAATTCCCCAAATCCATCAATCGCTTCGGAGCAATTTGGCCAAACCCAAATATTTTCTCAAAAATCCACCATTGCCACGAACGTGACAGGAAACCATCATTAAAAAACCCTCATTTTAGGTCAATAACCAATCGATGGTCGGCCACACGTCCAAATAAACCAACAAGTCGTGTGGGGTCAAAACAGGAAAGAAAAATTCGGCCAGTTTTACGAGCCCTTCAGACAAAAATTAAAAAAATTCGCAAAAAATTCGCAAAATAATTCGCCAAACAATCCGAAAATTACAGGGCAGCGCCACCAGCGGACGATTGAAGTGACCACAAACGAAAACTTCCCAAAAAGCGTAAAAATCCACAAATTATTAATTCGAGATTGGGTTGAGCAGCGGGCAATACATTACGTAGCGCGTCACGATTTTGGGAGTTAGACGTTCAAAACTCGTTCTATTACATTTCGAAATTTTTTTTTTTCTTAATTTTTTTTAATTTTTTAGGGGGCGTCAGGTGGTTTCGTATTTTCGGCATTATTCCTGGGTGCAATACGGGCGAATTTTGGGCGTTCGTGTTTTGGTAAATACGAGTATACAGCTGTAAAAGTTATTGAAATGCATTTTTTTTATATTTTTTGGGGATTTTGGGTTGGATTTTGTTCAGGGGGTGCAGAATGGAGCCAGGGAGGGCCGGTCACAAAAGTACAAGGAGATAAATAAAGGCCTGACCCGCCTTTTTGGGACTGCCAGCTCACGATGTGAGGGGGAGACGTGACGTCATGAGGTCCAGCAACAGGGGTGGCCTCACATTTGGTGCACACATTTGGGGGAACAATGGGCGCCACCAACTAGCATTTGAAACGATTTCTGCGAATAAGCAGGTTACCCTGGTTGGGAAACATCAGTATAAAACTGTGCAAAATTCGTAGTGATATCTGCACAGGCATACTGATCACTCATGATTTTTGAGAAAATTTCACTGATATGAGTGGAGCTATGCTGATATCTGATGCTATCAGTGAAAATTTTCCTGATATCAAAGGGGTTGTACTGATTTTGATGCTATCAGTGAAAAATTTTCTGATATCAGAGGGGGCTATACTGATCTTTGATGTTATCAGTGTAGAATTCACTGATATCAGTGGGGTTGTACTGATCTGTGATGCTACCATTGCTAAATTTTACTCATATCAGTGGGGCTATACTGATCTCTGATGCTATCAGTGCAAATTTTACTGATATCAGTTGGGTTATACTGATCTTTGATGCGATCAGTGCATATTTTACTGATCTCTGATGCTATTAGTGCATATTTTACTGATCTCTGATGCTATTAGTGCATATTTTACTGATCTCTGATGCTATCATTGCAAATTGAACTGATCTATGATGCTATCATTGCAAATTGAACTGATCTATGATGCTATCAGTGCAAATTTTACTGGTCTTTGATGTAATCAGTGCAAATTTTACTGGTCTTTGATGTAATCAGTGCAAATTTTACTGGTCTTTGATGTTATCAGTGCAAATTTTACTGATATCAGTTGGGTTATACTGATCTTTGATGCGATCACTGCAAATTTTACTGATCTTTGATGCTATTAGTGTATATTTTACTGATCTCTGATGCTATCATTGCAAATTGTACTGATCTTTGATGCTATCAGAGCAAATTTTACTAGTCTTTGATGTAATCAGTGCAAATTTTACTGGTCTTTGATGCTATCAGTGGAAATTGTACTGATCTCAGATTCTATCAGTGCAAATTTCAGAGCATATTTTACATATCTCTGATTCTATCAGTGCAAATTTTACTGATATCTGTCGGGTTGTACTGATCTTTGATGCAATCAGTGCTAATTTTACTGACTGATCTCAGTAAAATTTGAGTAGAATTTACATACTGATTTATGATGCTATCAGTGCAAATTTTACTGACATCAGTTGGGTTATACTGATATTTGATGCGATCAGTGCAAATTTTACTGATCTTTGATGCTATTAGTGCATATTTTACTGATCTCTGATGCTATCATTGCAAATTGTGCTGATCTTTGATAATATCAGTGCAAATTTTACTGGTCTTTGATGTAATCAGTGCAAATTTTACTGATCTCAGATTCTATCAGTGCAAATTTCAGTGCATATTTTACTGATCTCTGATTCTATCAGTGCAAATTTTACTGATATCTGTGGGGTTGTACTGATCTTTGATGCAATCAGTGCTAATATTACTGACTGATCTCAGTAAAATTTGAGTAGAATTTAAATACTGATCTATGATGCTATCAGTGCAAATTTTACTGACATCAGTTGGGTTATACTGACCTTTGATGCAATCAGAATAAAATTTAAATACTGATCTTTGATACAATCCTTACAAATTTTACTGATTGTTCTCAGTAAAATTTGAGTAAAATTTTAATACTGATCTTTGATGCAATCAGCAGTAATCAGTGCAACTTTAACTGACTGATATCAGTAAAATTTGAGTCAAATTTAAATACTGATCTTCGATGCTATCATTGCAAATTTTACTGATATCAGTGGGGTTATAGTGATCTTTAATGATATTGCACAAATTTAAAACACACGGGCCGCGGGCACGTGAGCTTCCATTGGTCGAAATCACCAGCTCGCGTCAAATGGGCGTGGTTTCCGACGTTCAGAAAGGAAGATTGACGTCATGGTCGCAGCGACCAACCAGCTCGTCGGTGCCAATCTGCGTCGTGCTTTTTTCTCCATTTCGGCAAATTCCCACGACCATTAAGATGGCGGCCGCACGTGCAAAACCGGTTCCATTTCGAATAATTCCACGTGCGCATATATAGAACGCGCGTGCGGTCAGTTCGATATTTTTTGAAAAAAAAGAAAAAGAGCCGATTGGACGCCGCTCGCTGGCACGTGCAGCGGAGGGCGGGGCCAGCTTCCAACCAGCCAATTAGAAATCACCACAGGTTGCGAACTCAACTATTGGGAGTGTGCAGCGAAAGGGTCGCCATCTAGTGGCAGTCGAGTAAGCTCCCATGAAAGTAGGATACTTTCAGCAAATAACACGGCGAAATTCGATAAAATAAGGCTCGTGGCTCAAAAATAAATACGGAATGCTTTAAATACCAACAAAGAGTATTACTGGGTACGGCGGAGTTAGTCAAAACCGTTAAAATAATAATTAGCCCGCATTGACGAGCTTATTTGGGAAAAATGAAAAACTTTCCATTGCATTTGAGGCTTTTATCCTACTCTTGAAAGTGGCTGACTGCAGCGCCACCAGTGGCGTTGCACACTCCCAATACAGTGTATACAGCAAACAGTGGTTAAATCCAAGATGGCGCCTGAGTCACGCATGCAAATCAGCGTGATCCTGCACTTAGGCTAATCTGTTTTTGTTTATAAGAGCGGCCTCCCCTGGCCCCTAGGGGCGCCCCCTGACGACCTCCCCCTCAACCGCCGCCAATCGCATTGGAAATCCGCGCTGGGGGCAAAACGATTAAAGTTAATGGCGGATTAATAGGCTTATCGATTACGGCCGTTCCACAAAGAGCCCCTCAACACAACCATGCTGTAAGGGCACTTAAGGGCGCGGTGAATAGGGCCACGTTCAAGTATCATGTCGTCCAAATTTATTTAAATTCCTTTATTTGGTATTTTTGAAAATGGGCTTTGTGTGACTGAAATCCAATAGTATTTAGTGAATTTTAATCAAAATTTGAATCAAAATTTGTATAATTTTCACAGCCATCATTTAAAGGTGGGGGGCTCAATTCACCCACATAAGTCATGGGCCCTTTCCACCGAACACAAAAATTGTAAGAAATTTTGGTTCAATTCACTCATTTGTCATCGAGTTCATGCAAAATGTTGCCAAACATGTGGTTTATTTTATAATTAATTTATTGTTTTTTATGCTTGTTCGAAATGCTTGTTCGAAATGCTTGTATTGACTAAAATCCATAATTATTCGTCTATAATCTCATTTTATTTTATTTAGTATTTTATTTAGCATCTTTGCCTAAATTTTTTACTTTCATTTCATTTGTTTTAGTATTTTTGAAAATGTGCCTTGACTAAAATCCTCACTTTTGCCTAATTTTCATCAAAATTTCAACAAATTTTTTCACTGTCATATCGTTATCATTAGGGGTGGGGTGTGGATGAAAATTAGAGGCAATAAAATTCCATAAAAATTACGACCACGTAATACTTGATCGCCCCCTCCCCAATTACAGGGTGTCACACTCGAGCTTCATCACTTAGCAAGCATCGCTGCACAGATGCATGTAAACGACGTTTGCATTAAAGCACAATTATGTCAATCAGGTGACGTCACCAGCCATCTAATCCAAATCGGTCCAATTGGCTTAATTAGGAGAATTAGCTAGGAGATAAACATCCTGGCCCATGGGGGTGCAAAAAACAAAACAATTTCAGCCAGAAATTACACTTATTAAAACGATAACAGTTATTAAGGCGAAGAAGACGCTAATCGTCCTATAATCAAAACGGTTTTTTGACGCGCAAAAAATCACCTCACTTTATATAACGCATTGTTGTGTGCAAATTAAGGCAAATTGTGCAAATTGCCCAAATTGCTCAATTTGCAGGCTACGATTTGTTAATTTGAGAGATTACTTCAGTCGCCATCCGCCAGGCGAGCTAGGCAGTCGCTAGCTGCGGCGCTCCTGCTAACGGATTTCAGTTGCATTCGCCGCCAGGGGGCGCTGCGGGCCGAGCAGTATGTTTCTTGGATGTCAGTACTGGTCAGTGTCAATGAATTTGCAATTATTTGTTAAAAAAAATATGAGGAGAGTGAGGAGTTGCTGTTTTGAAGCATGCTGCGAAGTATAAACATCAACTCCTCTAAGGAATCCCTGAGATTCTTCATCTTTTCACACTTTTTCATCAATTTTGCGACAATTACATTAAGTTTGTTGATATCTGACAAGTATTTTATCTTAATGTTCTCAATATTTTCTCAGAATTAACCAAAATGAAAACTAATCTTACAGACATTAACTCATGCATGCATGTATTATAATTTTAGAACGCATTTTTCGATTTCAAATAATTTACATTTTTCCATTTAAAATACTGTATATTTTTCGATTTAATATAATTTCCAATTTTCGATTTCAAATAATTTACACTTTTCGATTTAACATAATTTAGATTTTTCGATTTCAAATAATTTACATTTTTCGATTTCAAATTATTTACATTTTTCGATTTAACAATTTAGATTTTCCGATTTAAAATAATTACATTTTTCGATTTAATATAATTTAAATTTTTCGATATAACATAATTTAGATTTTTCGATATAACATAATTTAGATTTTTCGATTTCAAATATATCACATTTTTTAATATTAAAATTATAGTTTTTAATATGAAACACCTGATTTTTTTTAACACGAAAATAATGCGAATTATAACGATAAAAATTTACGACAAAACATGTTGATTTTCTTAATACAAAGTTTGTTAATTATTTAACATTTCATTTTTCTAACACAGAAAAATCATTTTTATCCATTAAATTATTTTCAACTAGTTTTTTTTAAAATAAAAATATGAATTGTTGAAGATAATGATTTTTATCACAATTTGTGATATAAAAACATTGACTCTTATAACACATGCACACATTTTTATATTCTTAACATAAAAATGTTTCTTTTTAAACATAAAATACTACACTGTATTTTATTTTATTATGGAAAATACTACATTGTAGTTTAAGCTCATAAAATAAAAATAATTATTTACACATTAAACACGTTCCAAAATGTGTTTATACCATTCCTTTTTCAGTTATATTCCCTTTCAGGTCTATTTGCAATGTCATTAGTTATCATTTCGATATCAATCCTATCAAAAAACTCACGATGCATGAAAACGCTCATTTTTTGAACAACGGCGCTCCAATTAAGGAGTCAGTCGGCTTAATCGGCCGTTAAGCTTCCGAACATAATCGCGCGAGTTCTCATGAATATTTAACGTTGAAATTGACCTCAAATAAGGCCAATAAAACCCCTCGAGTGCCTGGCACAAAGTCGATGGATGCGCAGACCCCCCGGGCCGGGTTATTAATTTAATTTCTCCTCCAATTAGGTGCGTTCGAATGGGCCCCCGGCCCCACGCAAGGGGCCTCCCTGCGAGGCATCGATTTATCGATCGAAAAATCGATTTCGCCGCCTCTAATTTATGTGCGAAAGGGGATTAATCCGCTCACCCCCTAACCACCCCTTACGGAAAAAGCGCAAAAGTTCAAGTGTGACACCCGCTGAATATTGCAGCAGTTGATCCGAAAGGGGGCGCGAGTGTCAATTGCAAATAATTAATTCATCACAATTCAATGGATCAGAAAAAGTGGCCAAATAAAATCAACAAAAAAAAAAAAAAAAACGTTGGAATTATGGATCATGATTGGATTAGGATTAGATTAGGATTAGAACTAAAATTAGAACTGTCGCTTTACTGCAGTTTTGGTTATTAATGTTTTGCTTTACTGAATCGAAACCATGTTAGAAGCTCGTTTTAGTTAAATGAAAATGAAATGAAAGTTAAATGAATAAAACAGTGACTAAAAAATATAAAATTAAAATTAGCTAAAATTTAAAATAAAGTAAAATAAAAATGATTAGAATTAGAATTGGATTACAGTTAGAACAAATGGATAAATAAACGGTTGAAAACATCAGCTTATAAATTGTTAATTGAAAATTATTTCGAATTATTGATTACAATTTGTCAAACTAAACTTTAACTAAAATCAACTCAAAATCCAAATTTAAAACTTAATTTCAAACTGGAGTCAACTAAATTTGACTAAATTTCAAACTAAAATCAACTAAATTTCTAGGAATGTGTCTACAATTTAATCATCAACTAAATTTCTCTGCATTTTAACTAAATTCGACCAAAATATCCAAATTTCCAACTAAATTTCTCTGCATTTTAACTAAATTCGACCAAAATATCCAAATTTCCAACTAAATTTCACACTGGAGTCAACTAAATTTGACTAAATTTCTATGAATGTGTCTACAATTTGATCATCAACCAAATTTCTCTGCATTTCTAACTAAATTTAACTCAATATCCAAATTTCCCACTAAATTTCTAACTAAAATCGACTACATCTTAATAACTGTGCATAGAATTTAATCATCAACTAAATTTGTCCACATTTATTTCTAATTACATTCAACTTAATATCCAAATTTCCCACAAAATTTCAAACTGGAGTCAACTAAATCTGACTAAATTTCCAACTAAAATCAACTAAATTTCTATAACTGTGTCCAGAATTTAATTATCAACTAAATTTCTCCACATTTCTAATTAAATTCAACACAATATCCAAATTTCCATCTAAATTTCACACTGGAGTCAACTAAATTTAAATAAATTTCTAACTAAAATCGACTAAATTTCTATGAATGTGTCTAGAATTTAATCAACTAAATTTCTCTGCGTCTCTAACTAAATTCAACTAAAATATCTAAATTTCAAACTGGAGTCAACTAAATTTGTCTAAATTTCTATCTAAAATCAAATAAATTTCTATAACTGTGTCCACAATTTAATCATCAACTAAATTTGTCCGCATTTCTAATTAAATTCAACAAAATATCAAAATTTCCATCTAAATTTCCAACTGGAGTCAACTAAATTTGTCTAAATTATTAACTAAATCTCAAATTTCTTCAAATTTCAGCAAGTACATGTATTAAAACGCTATTCTGCATTGTGCAAAATATTGAAAAATTTAAATAATTTCATTTTATTATCTAAATTCTTGCATCAATGGATAATTCATGTGTGTCCTATTACACATGTTGCATGTCCAAGTTCAAATTTTCACTGCATTTTCAGCATCTTAATTTACTATCTCAGTTATAAATAATGTTAATAAAAATGCATTTTTCTCACATTTAATTTTCAAAAGAAGGTCCCTTGCCCTATAGCACCGCGTGCCAGCCTAGGGCCTATGTTTCCCCATCAAGGGTCCTTCGCATTTCGTTAGGTCCTTTTGGGTCCCACATTAGTTTTCAAGAGTAAAAACACAAATGGGCCCTACCTGTGTTTGCGTGAGCCCTAGGGAGGCTGCCAGCTCGGCCCTTTCGGGCAGGGCCAGGTACTGGGTCCTTTGGAATCTCCTGTTGAGCTGCTGCAACTGGAGACTGGAGTAAATGGTCCTTGGTTTGCGCATCTTCTTGCCCTTTCCGTTCACCCTCAGCGTCTCCTCCATGGGATTTTTTTCTGAGAAAGAAGAAATCAAAAGACCTTGGTCCATTAGGTGTTAGTCGCTCTCTGTTTCCTGCCGAAATAACGATGGAAAAACAACTGGGGCCGATAATGGAATGGGCCTCGTGCGTGCAGCTCATGCTCCCATGTAACATCTAACCACCCGTTTAGAAAATTTGCCACTTGGGGCATTAGAAACTCCGAAAATGTGTCCCAAGTTCATAATTTATCTTAGGGCCTATTTTGCAAGCTCTGTGAACGTCTTGAAAAAATACGAGAATATTTTATGAAATTTCATTAAACAATTTGGTTAATAATTCCTAATAGTCATGCTAATAATTCTAATCTTCGATAGCAACACTGTTGTCACACACATTGTATGTCCATCTAGGACATATAGTAGTGATACTGCATGAATCTCTGGTCGGGGCACCAATGTAGTATGTCCAACAGTTGGATGCATGAAATTGACTGCATGGAATTTTTAAAAAAAAAAATCAGTTCTATTTGTACACACATTGTATGTCCATCTCGTGCATACAGTAGTAATATTGTATGTATCTCTGGTCGGTGCACCAATGTAGTATGTCCAGTGGTGGCATGCATGAGATCGCAATTAGCACCACTGTTCAATTTTCACACACATAGTATGTCCATCTTGTAATACTGTAATCATGTGCCACTGGTCGGTGCACCGATGTAGTATGTCCAGGATGCATGAAATTGACTGCATGGAATTTCTATAGAAAAATATCAGTTCTATTTGTACACACATTGTATGTCCATCTAGTACACACAGCAGTGATACTGTATGTACCTTTGGTCGGGGCACCAATGTAGTATGTCCAGCAGTTGGATGTATGAAATTGACTACTGTACATGGAATCTCAACATCAACAGGAAAACCACAGTTATATTTGTACACACATTGTATGTCCATCTAGTACACACCGCAGTGATACTGTATGTACCTTTGCTTGGGGCACCAATGTAGTATGTCCAGCAGTTGGATGTATGAAATTGACTACTGTACATGGAATCTCAACATCAACAGGA